>JARHVA010000918.1:0-5000 GCA_037957365.1 Torreya grandis | reverse complement strand
GATCATTTTTTCTAAAAAGAATTTCATCATTAATCATATCCTCTTCAATAAATTCTATGGATAGTTTTAAGGATGTAGAAATGGTTTCAATTGTAGGTATTGATGTAAGTGAAGGATCATTAGATGGGATTTTAGAATCAATAGGTTATGGTTTATTGATATTTTTTAATTATTGCATAAAGAATTTATAATTATATGGATAATTGATAATTAATTACATAAGGGGAAGTTTTCAAGGCATTGAATTAAGTTCTTCCAAAAAAGTCCAATGTGATTTAGAGGATGAATAACTAGCACGAGGTTTATGAGATAAGAAGTTTTTAATGAGAAGAGGAAAACTAGGTTAAAGTTATATTTATGGAAGTGATTCCTCATTTGGTTCAAAATATATGGATGCAGTAGTTATAGTATCATTGAGGATTTTTTCATCAGTAGAGAGTTTCTTAGTTTAGTGACAAGATATTTGTGAGCAGGATTTCATCTATAGTTAACTTTTATTGCATTCACATATAGAGATTTGGTATAATATTTATCATAGATGGCATCAATTATAAAAATATTGTCATTAAAATGTTGTGTGTTGGAAGTAGAAGAGTATTTTTTAGGTTTAAAAGGTATAGTTTTAATAACCTATTTCTTTTTGGAGGATTTGAGGTAATCATGATGGTATATTATAATCATAGCATCAAGGTCAGATCTATCTCCTAACATTAATGAAACATCAATTTTGAAAATCTTATGACATGTTTCATGAGAATGAACCACACCAACATAAACCCAAAAACAATTATTAGGATCAGATCATGAAGGTGGGGTGTTATTATAGGTGAATGGTTTAGATAGAGATAATAACTATTTAATTTAAGGTACTATTAATGGTGGGTGGCAAAAAATTTTATTATCTATTTTGAATACTCCTATTTTATTTTAGAATTAGCACTTATAATTAGATGAGTTGAAGTTTAGAAAGATTCCTTGGTTGATCTATGGTTTAGATCAAATTATTTCATAACTAAATCTTGTCTTTTATCTTGGTAAAATGATTTGTTTAAGGTTTATGGAGAAATTTTTTGAACCTTATACTAAAGGGAAGGCATTAAAGTGGGTTTAGATATATATAATAACTTCTTCATTTGTGGTATTTTTAATGGTGGGTGGGAAGAAAGTTGATTATCTATTTTGACTACTCTTATTTCATTTGAAGATTATCACTTATAATTTCATTAGTTGATGTTTGGAAAGATTCCTTATGGGTTGGTTAAAATTATTTCATAAGGAAATATTGTCTCTTAGCTTGGTCAAATGCTTCGTTTAAGGTTTTTAGAGAATATGTTTCAACTTTATATTAAAGGGAAGGTGTTAAAGAAGTGATAAATATTTTAGAAATATTATCATCAATTATGTTATAATCTACTTTAAGAGCTAATTATTTCCATTTTTTAATGAAATCATGATATGATTCAGAGGGTGATTACATAGCATTGATAAAATAACCAAGACAATGTTTTAGAAATTTATTTTGTCAAAATTCCTTAACTAATGCATTGACCAAGTCTTCCAATTGTGAGATATAACATTATGGAAATTGATTATATCATTCTAAAACATCTCCTATGAATATTATAACTAAGATTTTGGTAGTATCAAAAGTATTTTTTTGGACCCATTCTTTGTAGAGGTTTACAAATTCCTTAAGAAAATATTCTAGGTCTTTAGTTACATAATATTTAATAGTTGGAGATATTTTTGCATTATCAATGGATACTATGAAAGGAATTAATGGTTCATTTTAATGTTTTTGGAACATCTTGTTATGCATAAGAGGTTGAGGAATTATAAATTTGTTGGCATCTCTAAGACGAGGGGGCATATAATTTTGATTATTTTGAGGTAATATAATAGTATGTTCATTACTCATTTGTAATATATGGTGTTTCATTTGAATCATTTGGGAAGATTTTTTTATTTCTATAGCATTCATTTTTTGGACTATTTTGTCATTAACTTGAGTAGTATCAAATTTTGTATTTTGGTTATTAGTGTTAGCAAGTGGAATACTAGTATTTTCTATTAGTTCAATAGGAAAAGAATGTCCTAATCCCTATAAAAAGTATCCCCATGGGAAAAAAGACCTCAAACATGCCAGAAATAGTACATTAACAACATAGAAATAGCTAACAAAAAAATGAGACTAAATAAAACACAAAAACTAGTAGAACCACTAAGGACTGTCACCTTCCCATACATGGATAAGAACTTGACCATATAATTATAGTATTTAAGGCTATCCACCCCCACATTTATGACCTTGTCATTGAAATCCTTTACAAAAATAAATACTGAAGCCATAGGGTGGAGGGCCTTGGTAGCAAATTCAGCCATAATTTTCCATTTCTTCTTCATCTTTTCCATTTTAGACTTGAAAACCATGAGCTCATCAGTAGTCTTGACACACAATGAGTATATTCCCTTATTATTATAACCATGGGCTTCCTTAGTATCCTCTTCCATCTCTTTTGAGTTAGGCTTGTTCATTTTAGCAAAGTAGCTCACTCCTTTATCTTTGTGTATAGATTTAATGGGTGTTTCATCTTTTCCCTACCTAGTGGTATTCTCAAAAAACACAAAATCATCATAAATTTTAATGCCCTGGGGGTTAGTGGATGGGATTATAGTAATAGGATTGGACTTGTATATTCCTTAAACACCATACTTTCTAGTACCACCACCTTCATCACTCCCCACATACTTAGGTCCTGAGCCCAAATCTATGCCTTTCAAAAAATTTGTAATCTTACTAAATTCCTCTTTTCTAGTTTTAGCCTTATTAAATTACATGTTTCCCTCATCCTCCATAGCCTTCTAGTCCCTTTTAGTAGACACCACTATATCCTTCTCAGTCTCTTGGTTAGGGGTCTGAAGTTTACCACTAGCCTTTTTAGGGGATTTAGTCATAGAATTAGGGGTAGGGGTCCCAATAAGGGTACTAAAATATTCAATTATGGGACCCCCTTTACCATTTTCAGGGAGATTTTAGGGTTCTGATAGTTTTTTATCTTTACCTTTAACTACATGAGATAGGTTCGATGGAGTATCCTCAAACAAGCTAACTTTAATTTGTTTTGTAAGAGGAATATTCCCAGTATTAGGAGTAGGGATGTTGCCTATATGAGGATTCCCTATGGGAGTATTCATTATGTTTGTATCTATTACTCCAATGGTGTAGTAATGATTTTTAAATAGGGTGGTATCCTAAGAAGTGTGAAATAGATTAGAGCCATCTACATCATCACTTTGGTTGATTTTAACCATGTTGTAATTAATAGATTTAGATGAAAGATGGGAAAAGGTGCACCATGAAGGATTAACATCTCAGTGGCTAAGGTGGGTAAGAAATATCAACCCATTTATCTTATAAATTCGTTAATATTATCAAAAACTATTTTTATAGGTGATTTCATAATGCTAAATAAGGTAAAATAAAGTTAGGAATGTGCAGTGTGTTCTCAGGAAGAAAATTATAGGAGTAAAACTAAGTCATCCAGATACTAGATGAGATTAGTTATTGAAGTTTTAAGATTTATAAATAATTATGTTAGTGAATTGGTACACATTTAGGTAGGTAAATGTCATTTAAATAGGAAAGGAACTATTCTAAAACTAGACTATGTTGACCAACAAGTATAAAGTTGAGTAAGTTGACATAGTAAATTACTGAACTAAAAAAGATCAAATAATATAAAAAATAATTAATCCAACTAATAGGTTTGATTTTTAAAATGTTTAAATAGTTAATTAGGTGAAATTAAATCAAATTCCTAAAAATAGACTAAATCAAAATAGTCAATGAAGTGTAATAGGAAGGAAACTATAACAACTTGTAAGAGACTAGGTCAAGATGGTCAATGAAGTTGAACAAGAAGGAAAAATAAGATAGTATATAAGAAATTGGGTCTAGATTTTTATGAGGTTTAATAGGAAATAAAAATTTAAAATGGTCTAACTTTATATGATTTAGTTCTAAGTATAGAAAAATAAAGATAAACACACAGGTAACTAGGTCAAACTAGTCAATCTAATTGTAACACACAACATAAATCTTGTATCAACACTAGATAATACAAGTCTGCAATACAACATACTATAATAAATTAGTAAGAGTGTAATTTAGAAGCTAATTAATTGTTATAAAAATAATATTAGAAATTTTTACTAAAGGTTTTGATTAAAAGTGTAGTCTTTCAAAGGTACTTGCTTTTCTATTTGATAGTGTCAGCCTAATGTTTCAGATCACTAACTATGGAGGAAGTACCATTCTAATATCCCACTAAACCCATTTTTAAGTATAATCTAGAAGTAACTTATTGATGCTAACTATTAATTGATGCACCATAGAAAATATGCATGGATGTATTCCTAAGGACTAATAAAGAGGGAAATCCTAGGCATTCACAAAATACCATAAGGTACATGGAAATGAAAGACCATGTTTAGCTTTGTACTATAGTTATGAGTATTGAGAAAATCACCTCATGTCATGATATCTATAAATAATATCCAAGGACCATAAATATATTATTGAGTAGACCTTCAAAAAAATAGTTAAGTAGTTTTAAAATTGTTGGTGCATAATTTCTATGGAAAACCAACTAGAATGAAATATAAAAGCAAAAACTAATGTTTTGATAGCTAAGTTGAATTTTTTTAGAAAGTAAATAAAAGGGAAACTAAGTCAAAAGTAAATTAAGTTTAATTATTATTATTTAATGATAATTCCCTTTATTTGACCTAGGAAGGAAAACAAAAAAACAAGGTTGACCTAATCAACCAAGTTCAACAAATAAAATAGAACAAAGTTGAGTTGATCAAAATTAAAGTGTTTTTTCATGGTCAAAAGACTCCTAGAAGAATGATAAGATTCTTGAAACATATGTCATTGGCATTTTTTTATATAGTGTTAACAAATGTGGGACACTATTGACACTTAGTGGACACTACCT
>JARHVA010000917.1:3982500-4205306 GCA_037957365.1 Torreya grandis | reverse complement strand
ATAGCTTGAAAATGATTCCTATTATTCTAAATATTTTTATTGAAAAAAATTCTATCAAGTGCTAAACATGGCCACCACTTCTCTAGGAGTTTTTTAAATCTAACCTACTTTATTATGGAAGTGGATAATTTTGCTCCAAGTAGAGCTATCCAAATGTTTCTTAGTAGCAATTGAAAAATATCTAATATATGCCCTTATTTTGAGGTGTGGTATTTAATAACCTATGGCTATAGTCACACATCTCAAAATAATATAGTTACAAGCACCATTTGTAATAAGATTTTATATAATTGATAAAATTTGAAAATTACATAAAACACATGTAACTATTGTAAAATATTATGATCAAGCCCATAATAGGATCAATATATAGGCAACTAGTCATGCCCCAATTATCATGTCACATAATATAGATAACATCATATAAATCTCAATTCACAATATAATAATCTAGTGAATATCAATGCCACATTGCATAGAAAAGATAACATCATCTAAAACTCAATACACAATATGTTACTCTAGTGAGTATTAATGTATGGAAAGATATCCTCATGTAATACTAAATATGTGTGATGCATATTCCAATGAGGATGAGGTGATGTATGGAGGAGGTAGAGTAATAAAATTCCCCATTAAATTCATAGTATAAGATATGGACAAGTATCCATGTGACAATCATGTAATATAGATAATTGTATGGTAAGGTGCATAGGTGGATGCATCCTTTGATGAGGATGATAGTACATGGAACAACATGATGTCTTGATGTAGCTAATTATATGGGGATGAAGATATTCCCATAAATGTATATAGATGTTTAAGGTCTCAAGATATATCAATATATGTATAATGCATAAATACCAAGCATGTGTCTTGTGTATATGTAAGATAATGACATATATATATGAAGAAGCAATGCAAGCTACCAACCATATCTTGTGTATATGTAGTATAATGTCATGTATATATGAAGAATTGATATAATCATGCTAGAAAACAAGTGTATGATATGATCCATATATAAGAGATATGTTATCATAGGTCTCAAGGATAATATGTGTGGATATCATGCCCCCATATGCAAATATAAGTATAGATTTGATCAATGAAGCTCCTATGAGATATGAGTATAATTATGGTGAGGATGTCCTTATCTACAAATAATATAGAAATTAAATAAATCATAAGGAATATACATGTATCACACCCTTTTTGGAAATATATAATTCATGTACACCAATTTGTAAGATATAGTCATGTATTTAAGAAGTATGACAATCATAATGTGTCAAGATGTAAAAATGTGCATAGAACATAGGTTTTTAGTAGTGTATTAATGCAAGGCACATGGGTAATGTTCCTCTATAATGTAATATAATATGAATGAAGATAAATTATTAAGTGTGGCATGCCCATGTGGGAAATAAGGAATACATATAGATATATAATCATGTAATGTTAAATATTAATGTAGTTTTTATTAAAATTATTGCATTTCCCCCAAGTGGAAAAACATATATAATAAGATCAATGGTGAGAGGGACAAATAATGTTCCCCAATAGATGTTTTATATGAAAAATATGTATAAAATAATCTCAAGGAGATATGGAGGATGTTTCCCATAATATCAAAGTAAGATATGTTCCATGTATGTGATGTGCCTCTAATAAGGCTAAGTATAGTAACAAATCATAGTCATAGTAATAGAAGCAGAGACTGTATGGTACCAAGGTGTAATATATATGAAATTATAGATCATAAAGTATAATATTTAATCATACATGTATATATCCATGTAAACCACACCAAATGTATATTATACCAAGATATGTATAATCCATGTAACCTAGCTTTATATAGTAAATGGAAAGTCATAAAGATATCCCTATGTAAACATGCTCATATAGAGATTCCCCACACATGTATTTCCATAACCATATATAAACTATATATCATGCATCTCACCCATTAAAATTATGCTATGATAATCTCATGTGGAAGACATGAATATATAAACCTCTATTTGTTTGATCCTAAATTGATGATATGGGATATATAGGGTTAAGAATATAGAAATGAATAATCACAAGGGTGATTAATAGATCTGTATCATGCCAATTAATTTTAAACTTAGATAAACAATATTTTAAATTTTATTGAGATATGCCAAAAAGAAAAAGTACAATAATTGATTGATATTACAATAAATTAGAAACAAGAGTAATTATTTGGTTTACTATGCATATGAAAATCTGGACTAAAATAGGTTATAAGTAGACTAGATCATGATCCTATAACAATCATTAGATCCTAGAATTTTGCATTCTATGGTCTTGGATGCTTGTATTATATCTAGATAGTTACATCAGCAAAGGCATCTAATATGGATGTAGGTCTCATCTATGGAATAATAATTGGATTTGGATGCGACCAATTATATCCTTCTAGATTTTTTATCACCTTGTTGTTGATGTATATAGATCATGTACATAGGGTCTCACTCTTCATAAAATGATCAAACCCTAGTTTCCTCACCCTTGGAGAGATTATAGGAAATTTTGGATTTATCAGCGCATGGTGTCAAGATTTCCCAAGGACCCCTATATCAATGGGCATTGCCTACATATAAAATACTTTGAAGAGGTCCTTATACTTATGTAGTTCTCACCTACACGTGTGTTTATGTGTGAATAAGGATGAAATGTGTGATAATAAAGTACATAAGTGATCTATCTTGTAACTTAGAAAATATGACTCATGGTCTACTCCTTTAGTACATCAGACCTATGGTAATACTACTCATAAAACTGATATAGAAATAGGGTAGGTTTTCTCACTTGAATGCTTTATTGAGTGATTCTTGGTAAGTTTCTTTGTGAGTTCCCAATATTTTCTAGGTGGTGAATGAATGAAGATTAATCTTGTGTATATACCAATCCTTTTTAAAAATATTTTACACTAAGTCACTTGTTCCAACCATAAGGATACGTTACATTTTTAAATTGGATGGATTTTGGGCACTAGACACTTAGATGGAAAAGGGGCGCTTTCATCAATATAGGTCTTGGATGGGATGCAAGTGTCCAAGAAAATATAAAATAGGGATAAGTCCAAAACTATCAGAGAAAGATAGTGATCATTTTTATAGAATTTTACATAGTATAAAAGGTCTAGTCATCAAAATAACATATGGTCAAACTAAGAGATAATAAATTTGGCATAAAGAGATAGGAAACACAAGAATTTTATAAGTATTAAGGTCTTAGAACTGAAGGGTGTAGCCATGATAGGTACTTTTCAAGTTTACAAAACTAAAGTGCCATATAATTAAGATTTAGTGTTTGCATTTTCCCTCTTTTAATCTAATAATGAAATTACTAGTTTAAAGGAAAATAAATTAGTACTTGGGTGTTTATAACACACTTTGCCTTTGTGTGAGTCTAACTTGATTGATTTTATGGTGATTGACCTGCAACCAAGAGAATGTTCCAATATATAATTAGTGTATGAAATCTGAAATGTGAAATTCTTGAAATTAAAAAGAGCAAGGTTAGGAGGACACATGTGTGTCAGTGCAACCTTCTTGCCTTTTGTAAATTTTATTTAAAGAGATGTTTCATTCTGAAGCATTGGAGTTGATTTCAAGACAATTTTAAAACCTAAAAGTTCATATATATAGATATTGGAGGACAACATGCCCCCAACCTTGGTAAAAAGGTAAATTGTCACATGGCCATTAAGCTTATCTCAATTGTGATACCTAATCATGTTTATAACCTAGTGAGTGTGAGTGATTAATTCAAATCACACTATATGGATGATTTAATCATTCGAACCTATAAAAATGGTGAAATTAGATTATTTAATCAATTCTAACTTATAAATTTTGTAATATTAGGTGATTTAATCACCTCAACCTTACCAAAAGGTGAACCAACTACTACATTAGATTGTCTTAATACAGTTTGTAAAATTTCATCTTGGGTATGATAACAGTCCATAGTGGTATTTGAGATCTAGAAACTAATTTGAGTTTACAATTTTAGGTGCCCTTTTCATGGCATATGTACCTCATATATGTCTCAACCTAAAATTTATGTATAATAATGGTACAAATGTATAGAATGCTTTCAAAGATGTGTATTTGAATCAAATAACCTTGAAATTTGGCCAATTTGAAAATTTTCAAGTGTGGAGTACATGTTTCCATGGCATTCCCCCACTAAATCTGGAGAATCTGAGAACTAGTGTAAGTGTGGTGGACATGTTTCCATAACATGCCCCCATTGTAATCTAAAAATTATGACAATTAAATAAGTGTAGATGACATACCCTTTTATCATGTCCCTATTGAATTCTAAAACTATGAAAATGTGGAATCCATGCTTCTATGACATGTACCCATTTTTTAGGTGAGGGGAAGTATAATCTAGTAGTTACATTATCGTAAAAGGATAACATAATTGTATAATTTGTGTATAGATCATGTAGCATATAAGAGTAACATCTCTAGGTAGATATATCATTGAAGTACATATAATTTAATCACATCAAGTCCAAAATACATTATATAGATCATGGCAATGTCTAGAGAGTAACAGTAAAATCTCAACAAGCAATCAAGCTCACACATAAGAGCACTCAAAATAAAAACAAAAGGTAATGGTCTAAGGAGACCTCATATAAGGGGCATGTTCAAATGTCACACAATTAAAGGGATGTGACTTAGTCAAATGTATATAAATCATAGAATGACATATTCAAATGTCTACATATAATAAATAATGACATATTTAAATGTCAAAATAGGCAAGCATATATACAAGGACTACAATCAATGGAGCATATTCAAATGCTTAAAAAATAAATACAATGCAAGATAATATCAATAAATGAACACACTCAAGGAAGTGCTATAATGGAAATCATGGAATCATAAGCATATCATACAAGTCCCTGGATATATGTGTTAGTAAAAAATGTTAAGTACATAGCATATTAAGTACATTATGAAAGATCTAAGCATAGATAAAGGCATGTGTAAGTAGGTAATATCTAAAATGATAATGGAAAGTGATCATGGAATATTATAACACGGATGTATCTTGATCAAAGAATCAAAGTCCCCTAGTGTACTAATGATGTGATTAGATGGGAGACCTAATATCTATATGTGCATATATCATGTGCCTAGGTATGCTTGTATCACACTCAAAAGATGCATGAAACATATGTGTGTGTATAAATTAATTAGTATCCTATATACCAAGGATATAATAAGATATGAAAATGTTGAATATTTTTAGATTTCTAAAAAAGGTATATTTGGAATATCTCAACTAAGATATTTATGCAAGTGAATAATGTTCATTAGGTGTTTGAGAGGTTTTCCTTCAAGTTTATCTAGGTGGTATACACCCTTTCCCAATTTTTATATAGCTATGAATTATCCCAACCAATTTGGTTTAAAAATTCCTTTCTTATCTTTCTCTACATTGATGTTATTTTGATTTTGTTTTAGTACCAGGTCACCCATAGTGAACTCACATAGCTGAACCCTTTTGTTATAAGATATCTTGATGCAACCTTGATAAACTCGTAAGTTTTCATCTTCATGTGTTTATTTTTCACTTATTTTTCCAATTGATGAAATCACTTTTCACTTTATTAATTATCTTTTATAATATCTTTGAGATAAACACCCAAAGAAAGTATTTTAAGTTCAATCAGTAAAACTCCTTCTATACCATAGACCAAATAATAAGGTGTAGCTTGAGTATGTGTAAGAACACTAGTGTGGTATTCCAATAAATTATACACCATTTGTTGATACCAATTTATAGTATATCATTTAATCATTTTACTAATTATTTTGATAAATAGTTTTATTTGTTTCCTTTGCTCATCTATTACCCTATGGGTAATATGTTGTATAAAATGTATGTTTGATTTTGTATTTTATAAAAAAGTGTTTCACTAGTTTATTTTTAAATGATGATCCATTATCATTAATAATATTTGAAGGTATGCCAAAATGAGAAATAATATTAGTCATCAAAAACCTGCATATGTCATCCCCTACGGTAAATTCAAGTGGAATTGCCTCTGCCCATTTTATAAAATATTTTATACATGTGATTATAAATGTGTCCACCTATAGACATAGGTTTTAATTTCATAATTAGATTAAATCCCTATAAGGAGGAAGTCCATAGTGAGACAATCAATTGTAACTCATAAGATGGTGCATTGTTTAAATTTTTATATTTCTAGCATTGTAAAGATAATTTGGAATGCTCAATACATTATCACTCCATGATAGGCCAATAATAACCTTGGTGTAATAATTTTTGGGACATGTCCTTGCTACTAAAATGTCCACCACACTCACTATCATGCATTTCTAAGAGTGTGGTTCAGGATTCATCTTTCTTTAAACATCGAAGTAATTACCCATTGAAACCTCATCTATACAAGTCATTTATGATAATAACATAATGAAGTGACTCTCATTATATTTTGTGTTTATCATTCTATGTAAAGTGTTCTAGTATGTATTACTTATATAGTAAATTATAGATGCCACTATACCATTTTGTATTTGTAAAGTTGTGAGTAATAGTGAAAATTGTTAAAGCATCCATTTGATCTGAAGAAATGGAAGGATTTAATAATTACCATATGGTAAAGTTTATGGAATCATCACTGATATCAAAATGCATTAAGGATGTCACACTATCCATTGCATCTACATGGAAATTATATTTATGTGGAATACTGTCGATAGAGAATGTATCAAATGTTTTTTTAGTCTATCCACCATTTATTTATATGGAATTAAATGCTCTTCTTTGATTTGATAATGATTAAAAAATAACTGAGAGTAACCAAAAAATTGAATGTTCTTGACATGACACATTTGTGTTATTGACAATCTAATTATAAAGGTTTCATATTCTGCCATATTATTGGTGCAAGAGAAAGATAATTTGTAATAGAATGACACGTGTTCAACCTTTGGTGTGAAAAATATGATACCTACACCTGCACTTGTCCTACATTTGTATACATCAAAAAATATTGTCCAAAAATTTGAATATATATTATATGCCTCAAATTCATCATGAAAAGCTTTGGTGATTGGAAAAGGATCAGGTAATGGAGATGTAGTGAATGGATCAGCTACAACTTGACCATTTATTTATTTTTGAGATATAAATTTGAGATCAAATTATATAAGTCTCATCACCCATTTTATGATGCATCCCATTATGTGGGTTTTTTTCATAATAAAATTTATTAGATATTTTTTTTTAATTATAACATGGACCTCATTTTTGAGCAAGTAGTGTCCCAATTTTTGTGTAAAAAAGACCAATGCTAGACATAATTTTTTCATTATTGAATATTTTTATTTATAATCAACCAATTAATGATTGATGTAATAAATTACACATTATTTGTGAGCATCATCATATTATGCTAATAGGTCTCCAGGGGCCTCATGAGTGGTTGAGTTTTAAAGGAGTAATGGTCTATCTGTTATAGGAGCCATGAGCAAAGGTGGGTTTGCTAAATATACTTTTATTTTATCAAAGTTTTGTTGATAAATGTCATACCACATAAATTTTGTCTTTTTTTTAGAAAACCTATGAAAGGAATCATTTTAGTAGCCAACTAAGTGATGAAATATTGAATGGCCTAAATTTTGCCGTATAAACATCATAACTACTTTATATTAGTTGGAAGTGGCATATCAATATTAGGTTTTAATTTTTTTGGATCAACCTTGATGCATTGCTAAGAAATAATATTCTTGAGATTGAAAACATATTTTTTTAGATTTAACTACACATTGAACTTTTGCAAGCATTCAAATATTTATCATTGATTAATAGCATTATCTTGGCGGTGTTTAGATTTGGAAAGTAAATATTTGACATAATCCTTGATATTTTTATGAATAAAATCATGGAAAATGTGCACTATTTCCCTTTGATATGTTTATCTAGCATTTTTTAGTCTGAAAGGCATGACAGTATAACAAAATGTGCCCTAGAGAGTAGTAAATATTATTTTTTCTTGATCTATTGATTTATTTTTTATTTGGTTATATCCAATAAAACCATCCATAAATGAAATTGTTTCATATCTAGTAGTAGAGTTGACAATAATGTTGATGTTAGATAATGAAAAATATTCTTTTGGACAAGCTTTGTTTAAATAACGATAATCAGTGCAACATTAGATGAGGTTATTAGACTTGGTAATATGTACAATGTTAAAAATACAATAAAAATATGCAATATCTCTTATGAATCCTACATCTAAGAGTTTTTAAATATCATCTTTTACTAGTAATTCCACTATGGGGTCCATTTTATAAATATTTTATTTAACAGGTTTTGCATCTAGATATAATAATATATGGTGCATTGCCATAGATAGGTCAACCCAAGCATATTTGAGGAAGCCTAAGCAAATAGTTATGAGAAATCATGTAGGACTTTTTGATAGGTTTTTCCTTCATCCTACTACATCATTGTAGCAAGTAGTACTAGTCAAGGATATTTATCTATTCCATAGTTATATTGTATTGTTACTTCATTTAGAATTTTTTCTACGATAAGTAAGAATAATATTATGTGAAACATATTGGACATTGTTAGAGTAAGATACAAACACATGATTAACACTAGAAAATTTTGGATTCTATAGGTATGCAGTATGATTTTATAACTCTTTTATTAACTTGATCATATTTGTAACATCCCCACTAGGATTTACTTGAATAATGTAATTTTTTTTAAAATTATATTCCATGTATTCTTTCATTAGATTACACCATGAGAATCTAATTAGTTATTTTAGTATACCTATTAAGTATATTAAACATAAAGTAAACATGTAAAATTTAACAGTTATTGATCACTAGCATCACTAAAACAAAACATAATTGTATAAGAAAATTAATTACATAAAACCTAGCCATGACTAGTACAATAATATAGCCATTGATGTCAATGTACAATGTGTAATTAATTATCTTTCCAACTAGCATTATTTCTTTATAATAAATACAATAATAGATGTAAGGCTCTATGGAGCATGAGTCTCACAAACTCTAGTATCTCTAATAATCTCAAGTTTAGTCTCCAATAAGTACCATTATGGGGAGGAAGAACATCATTTGAGCACTTTTCCACATCAACCATAGACCATCGATCCCTCACACAATCCCCTAAATAGTTAATGGCCCTGCCTTCATATATGAGTATATAATGATGGTGCAAGAATCCAGAGAGACAAGCTAGAACCCATGTGTTGTAATATTTATAATACATGATGTATACCATAAATAAAATGCATTCTAACATGATATTTTACAAACATGTAAATCATACATATGAAATGACAATGTCTAACTAACATTACTTTGGCCAAAGTTTTTAAATAGTTATTGATCTATAAGATCAATCAAATTCATACACACCACTTGATCATATTACCTTCATCTAGCATTGGTGATGCTAAGTAAGCCAGTGAAATCTATATCACTACTTATTTAGTAATAGCAATATAAGATTTGATTAATATAAATATAACCAATAGATTCATATAGATTAATTCCTACTAACAAGGATAAATCATGCTATATATTGGAATAATCATTATACATATATTTAGTTTATCAAACATATGAATGAATCTCTAATATATTATTTAACACATAAATAATAAGCATAACAAATATAGTTTATACCAAACAGGTATAATATATACTTAATCTCCCTATTTTTTATTTTTGTAAGTAAATATAGTACAACCAATAATATCATAGTATATTGTGCATACTACTCAATTACAACCAATAGTCAAAATTATTTAAAATATAAATTAACTTTGAAAAAAATCATAATCTTTCATTTATGTAATTTATTATACTCTTAAGAGGCTTTCTGCATATAAATATAGTATCCTATCCCTTAGGATTTTGTGACTAAATTCACTAGTCAGAATCTATAATTATAGGCATGCATCCCAATGTATAAATATAAGTTATATGTGTATATGAGTACCTATGTTCTCATATAGATATATTTCATATATTTATGCACCTTTCACAACATATACTACATAATTTATATGTTTTAATACATAATTATTGTTCTGCCATACTAAAAATATTTTTTTATTTTTTCTTAAGCAAACTTATACTATTTATCTTTTCATGAAAAAGAAACCAGCTCCATATACAATTTCAACATTTCTAAAAACCTATATTTTTTATTCACTTATTCCAACATAAAAGATATAATTTAATTAAGACCAATCCATTCCAAAATAATTGTCCTATTTTTCCCTAATTTAAGTCCTTAGATTGTGAATGCATTAACCTGGATTATTGAAAATAAGGTATAATAAATAATCAACCATACAAACCTATACTTTGGAATTATTTATCTATTAGAGGTTTATACTCCTTTTGTGTTTCTATATGTATCAATAAAATCAAATCTACATCTAATATTAACTCAATAGACCTTGACACAGTTGTATACATGTTCAAACAATGCAACCAATTCACTTATATCCTTTTAACTTAACATAGTCGACTTCTTTTGATTAATATGTATAAGCTTTAAAGACTCTATATATGTTATAGGTTTTGTAATGAAACTTGAACCTAAATTATAATTCAAATGTGTACACAGTCCTCATACATATGTTCACTATTTTAAAAGATGAATATACACATAATTTATATGTATGTATATCCTCGATGTTTGAAAACATACAGTTCTTACATCGTCATTTTTTGTGTTATGAATGCATACTTTGTCCATTCTCATAGTTTGCAAAACAAAAGTGCATAGTTTGTTTTTTATGTGTTTGCAGTGTTCAAGACATATTACTTTAATTCATTCAAATATATTCACAATTTCATGTATTAATATACACACAGTCCCTATCCATATACTCTATTTTAAATGATAAGAATACAATCGGGACACACACACAGATGTGTGTGTGTGTGTGTGTGTGTGTGTGTGTGTGTGTGTGTGTGTGTGTGTGTGTGTGTGTGTGTGTGTGTGTGTGTATGTATATGTATACGTATATGTATATGTATATGTATATAGATGTATATATATATGCTATGTGTATATATATATACACACACATAGTATATATATATATATATTGACTCTCATTTAATAGTCATCATTTATGTATATTAACCCTAATAGACTTCATAACTAATTAATTACACATAAATCCTTTGTAAAATCAACCATATATTCTCATGGTTTTAAATGACAACTACACATAGTCCATATATATAAATTTACTAGGTTTTGAATTTTACAAGAATAAACATAATACATTTATATATATTCATTGTTTAATGTCAAACATACACATTCAACATATATACATGTTAACACCAAAATTGACACACAACCTATATATTTATACTATCTCTAATTGATAGTAAAATAAATCCGTTCAAACATCTATTTGACTCAAACATTATTTTTATCAAAGATATACACAATATTTATGTATTATATATACATACTTAATATTTCAATAACCCTCGTGATTGAGTATGTATATATGATATGTTTTTAATAACAAAACTCAATCTTTGTCTATATATCAAACCATCTATCTAGGTTCCAATTTTTCTAAGCTGGGGAATTGTGTTGTTATAATGAATAACTTCAATTAACCCTTTAGTTTAACACACAAATAATATTAGAACAATTAATCCTAAGTGGGCCTATATGTCCCTTAGCCTTGGTAATTATTAAAGAATAAATAATATATTACTTATTAACTCAAGGTATAAGCATTGAGTAAATAAATAATCATATTATAGTTATTTAATATTTACCAAATATTAATTAATTGGTTTCTATCAAGATGGATGGACCCACTATTTTCAAAATGATCACCTCCCTTGATATTTCACTATAAGTAGGTTTTCTTACTCTATTTTGAAATCATATCATGAATATGAAATTATTTGATCATATTCAATTTGTGAGTTTTGTGAAGCACTGTGTGAAGAACTGAGGAGAAGTTAATGTATTGGGTACAAAGTTTATCATATTTGAATAGTTATCATCTTGTGGGATTTTCACCTCTTTGAGGTTTTCCTACATTAAATATTTGTGTTGTGTTATCTATGTGCTTTGTTATTCATACACACTTATAAATCCATCCTATGTATGCATATTACATTACATTTATCTTTTCATGGTAATAGAGCCATCTGAGGGGTATGTATAACTGGCAAGTGAGTCAATATTTGGTATTAAATTCAAAATATATTAATTTCTTTGTATCTAAGAATATTTAAAGATTTTTTCAAGCCTGGTATTATCATAGTATGACCTTGGAAGGAAGTAAAACAAATTTTGGAGTATGTTATGAATATCTCAAGTTTTTACATCAATCTGTCATCCAGATCTCTAAAAACAAGCAACCTAAAAGTATTTAGAGATTTGTTTTCAAGTCAAATTTCAACCTTGGGCACCATTGTTTAGACTTGTATGGTGTCATTATTGAAAACATTTATAAAAAATTATTTACAAATCTTCTAGTGTTTTTTTGTGGTATTTGACATTATTTTTTCAATCAAATTGAGTGACAAAACCCCTATCAGACCCTAAAAAGGCTATTTGAAGCTTCTAGAATATTTTTTAATACATCTGGATGCTATTGTATGGCCCATGTATAGACTGGGCAAGTCAAAAACATAGTTAAGTTTATGTTTCTTGATTTGGTTCTTGGTACTCCTTTTTCAAGTGACTAAATATTAAGATTTATGTCTACAAACTCTCCTTCAAGAGCTTCTAAGGTTACCTGAGCAATTTTTCAATTTTTTTCCTCCACCTGTACACCATAGTATGGCCTAGGAGGCTAAATTTACTCATTCTAGCATCAAAATCAAAATTTGGAAGTTTGATTGGCATTACACAGATATTTCATGGTGATCTACAAATTTTGAGGGCTCGAGAAGGTCTCTGTCATCCTCTAGATCCACCCTTACTTCCCTCCCTACACTATTATCAGCTATAGACAGTAGGTTAGTATATAGTTTAGTGGAAATATTTTAAAAATACTTTAATTTTTTAATTCCAATATTTCATGCAAAAGTGGGTGGGTCCCACCCTTCTTTAAAAACTTTTTTTTACCAAAAAGTTAAATTTAGTAATATTTATTCACTATTTATTTTTGCATGCATGTATTAATTATTGTTTCTTATTTTTTTAAAAATAAAAAATAAAATTAAAAAGGTCTAAATATAGATTAGTGCATGTAATATTTTGAAAAGACTCTTAGAAGAGTTGGTGGTCTAATTGTTTGCTAAAACTTAGAACTAAGGAGGTCCCAAGTTTAAAACCCCCTATTATCTTTTTTTTTTTGACTTGGTCAAAATACTTTTTTAAAATTTAGTTTAATTTGAAATCCATTTTTAGCTCATGTGCCAAATTTTCTCACGTGTAAACACCTCTCTCTCTTGTCGACCTTCTTATGACATTTGACCTAGTCAAAACCTTGTTGACTATAGTCATGTGACTAGTCAATCTCTAGGTTTTGGCATGTTTCAAACACATTAGAGTGGTCCATTTTTTGTTTTGAATCCTCCTTATATTTTTTACATTTTTTTAATAATAGTGTCTAGGTGGTCATTTTGAGTGTGACTCTTTCGACACTTAGATTTGTGTAACTTTAATTCAATTTTTTGCATTGTTTGGAATCTAGATTGTGTAATTAAATACAATTACATATGTGATTCAACTTATTTTGAAAAATAGTTCAAAAACTCATTAAAAAAAGGGGGTTCTTTTTTAACAGTTGTGTTTTTTTAGTATTTTTATGACACTTGTGACCCCTTATTTTGTCACAATATTGTACAAATCTCTTACTTTATCTAGCATTGAATTAAAAAATTATAGTGTATTTTCAATTTAAATTTGTTTTCATTATCAAGTTAAAATTCACACTAAAAATGTTCATTTTAAGCATTTGGTTAATTGTCCTATTTAAAGGGAAGCTTTAATATTATTTTAATCATTATTTTAACCTATTATATCTTGCATGACCAATATATGTTACATGTCTAAGTATAACCTCACAAAATTCCACTTTTAATATCATTAACAATGATAATTATCACTTTTAGCTTTACCATAATCTATGTGTATGAATCATGACTAGACTTAGTCTTTAGAATATAATGATATCATGCTATTAACTTAGTAATGATTAATGGAAATAATTGTAATACATGTAAAATTCATGTTAAAGTTGAATTTATAGCTTGAAAATTATGGAATATTATTATTGAGACTGAAAAATCCCCTTCTATATGGCATGTAACCCTTAAGCTTATCAATGCATTTCAACAAAAATTGTAAGAAGCTATGTCCATTATCTTATGGAGTGTTAAGGATGAGTTCCTTCTCCACATTGGTAATCAAGAAACTCTTAGTGATTCTTGGAAAATCCTTGAGTCCATGCATAAAGGCACTTGCCTTTCAAAGATCATCAAATTAATCCTAAAATTACTAACTACACCTATGAAGGGTGATGAAAAAGAAGTTAATTTTCTTGTTAAAATTAAAAATATTAAAACTTAGTTAGATGGATGTAATTATAATTTTATTCAAAATTAGTTAATTTATTTTATCATTCAATTAAATATTCATGAAATATTTATAAATTTAATTCTAATTTTGAAATCTAAATATTAAACTGAGAAAAATATCTCTGACCTTATCACCTTGTCTACTCTCTTGATTCAAGAAGAGAAAGTGATGACCAATTTTGATTTTAAGAAGAATGCCACTCAAGTACTTCTCACTCTTAGTTATGTTTTTGATAACACTAAAACCCATAAATATAATCCTAATTCTGCTAAAGGCAAATATAGGAACAAGAAGTCAGGTAATAAGAATCATACACCTAAGTTTAATATAAATTACAATATGTGTGTTAAATTTGGTCATAAAATAGAAACCTATTATAAAAATAAAGATAGAAATAACAATCAAACTTATAAAAATAACAAAGGTAAAAAATCTAATCAAAACAAGTAGAAGAATCAAAACCCTAATCAGAATAACATTTAGGATTCAAATGTTATTACTTTATATGTTACTATATGTGCTTCAAATGAAAATGAATGGATTTTAGATAGCAATGCATTGCACCATATGACATGCTTATCTGATATTTTATGTGATTTTAGATATATCTCTAAAATAATTTACTTAAAAGATTTTTTTTTTAGAAGCAATTAAATAGGGAAAAACAAAATTTCCAAGTGTTGTTATTAATGATGTTTTTTTATGTACCTAAGCTTTAAAAAAAATTATCTTGTTCTCAACTTATAAATGATAATTTCATTATAAAATTTCTTAAAGATAGTCCATTAGAAATCATTTTGGTTCCTTGATTGTGAAAGTGTTTAAAAGAATGGTTTATATATCTTTTATCTTTCTTCGGCATGTTTACTTTCATTGCATAAAAATAATGAATCTCAGTTATGGCATGAAAGATTTGGACATGTTAATTTTATAATTTTACATGATATATCCATAAATAATCTTGTTGTTGAACTTCTTTTTATCCCTTCTCATCATGAAATTTGTGAGGTTTGCTTACATGGTAAGAAACATACTAACATCTTTCATAAGAATCATGATGTGAATTCCTCACATCTTTTAGAATTCATTCATAGTGATGTTGTAGGACCTATGAATTTGTATCTCTTAATAGTTATTTATATATTACTTTTATTAATGATTATACTATAATGATCTAATCTTATTTCATAAAAAATAAATATGATGTTTTTTCTAAGTTTAAATAATTAAAGCTTATGTTGAAAATGCATCTATTTTTTCTATTGAGAGATTAAGAACTGATAATAGTGGTGAATATGTTAGTAAAGAGTTTGATTCTTTTTTCATTAGTTATGATATTCAAATGGAATTAACAACTCCCTATTCCCCTCAGTAAAATGGTATTGCTAAAAATAAAAACCACATCATTGTAGAAATGGATAGAACAATGTTACAATATGTAAATATTCTTAAGTTCTTATGGGCCGAAGCCATAAACATTGTTGTTAATATTTTAAATAGAGTCCCTACCAAATCCTTGTATCTTTATACCCCTTTAGAAATGTGGACTAAAAATAAACCTAGTGTGGCTCATCTCAGGATTTTTGGCAGTCCTGCTTCTATATTTGTCCTTAATGTTAAGAGGAATAAGCTCGAACCCACTTCGTATTCTTGCATTTTTGTAAGATATTGAGGTAAGACAAAAGTTTTAAGAGTGTATGATCCCTTTAAACATCAAATTATTGAAAATATGAATGTTCTTGGTCTTTAAAAATCCTTGTATGAGCCCTCTATAGATCCTTCTCAGTGTTATTTTGTTGATGAACCTGACTCTCATGTTTCTCCCTATGATGAAATAGATGCCTTTGAGGAAGTTGATCCAATTATGGATAACTTAGAGTCTGAATAACCCCCTAAGTTTTATGTTCAATTTAAAATACTTAAATGGGTAGAATACCTAATATAATATTTTAATGTTGATAATCTTAATAAATTAATTAGAAGTCAACATTCATATCATGCTTTAATGAATATATATGAATGTGAACCTCAATCCTTTTGAGGAATCCACTCAAGATGATAGATATAATGTTGTTATGCAACCAAAATATAATGCCTTAAATTAAAAATTAGAGTTGAATCTTGTCCCTCCTCCACCCAAAAGGCATATTGTTAGTTGTAGGTGACTTTATAAGATCAAATATAATTCAATTGATAAAATTTACAATTTTAAAGCTAGATTAGTTGCTCGAGTGTTTACTCAAAAACTTGGGATTGACTATATTAAATATTTTTGAGTTTTAGGGAGTGATATTCAATTTTTGAGTTTTTTGAAGCACTGCATGAAGAAGTGAGAATGAGAAGTTAACGTATTAGGTACAGAGTTTATCATATTTGAATAATTATTATCTTGTGGATTTTTCAACTCTTTAAGGTTTTCCCACCTTAGATCTTTGTGTTGTGTTATCTGTGTGTTTTGTTATTCATATACATTTATAGATCCATCATGTGTATGAATATTACATTAAATTTATCTTTTCAAACAAATATAATTTGCAATCATAGGATTTAGAGGATAATAGCTTGGTTCTTTGGATGGTTGAGCCATCCATATGGCTAAGCCTATATCCTTTTTAAAATACAATCATTTTCTAAACCTTTGGAAATAAATTATATACACAAAATTATTTAAGTAATCAAAATTAATAACGTCACCAACCTTTTGAAATTGATTTCAATTTGTATCTATATAAACCATAAATCTCTTTATCATTTGCCTTGATCTTTCTCTTCTCCTCTTTTTGTCTGTGCTATTCTCTCTCTTAACTCACCTCTTATCATAATTTTCCTCATCTATCTCTTACCAATTCAAGCTTGCATGAAAATTTATAGTTCACAGTCACCATGCATAATTTGAATTATTCATTCAATAGAGACTAAAACATAGTTAACTTTCCATTAACTAAACTAAGAAAATCCCTAATCTCTCTCTTTATCAAACTTTCCTCAAATACATTAATCATTATTTTAACCTATTATATCTTGCATGACCAATATATGTTACATGTCTGAGTATAACATCACAAAATTCCACTTTTAATATCATTAACAATGATAATTATCACTTCTAACTTTACCATAATCTATGCATATTAATTATGACTAGACTTAGTCTTTAGGATATAATGATATCATGCTATTAACTTAGCAATGATAACAATGTCATGATTTTAATAGTAACCAGACTAATATAAAGTCTATTATATTCTTTTATCCAAAATGGTAAATCAAACATCTATTAAACCAATCACAATAGTATTATAATAGCATAATCATTGTGTTATTATTATGTTATATAGCCTCTATATGTCTTTTTTCATCTTCATATATTTAGGCATATATTGATATTCTTGAACATCATATGATAACAAGCTAATGTTTTAAAACATTGCAAATACATTGAGGTTAGTCTATATACCATAGTAACTTGATACTATTCATTCATATTTATGTTCCCATAAACATTAGCAATCATGATTTCAACAATATAACATAATCATACTACAACATTATATATTATATCTACATATAATATCCACAATGCAATCACACATGATTTATTCCACATAAAGTATTAAATTGGACTAACACACATATATACAATTATCTAAATGTAGATAATATAAAAAATGTACTAACACGAATAATTTAAATAATGTATATAATATGTACTATCTAATGTGGTGTGTGCATGGGTTCTAGCCATTCCTTGGTCATCCCCCAACACCTCCATCTACGTCATCCTCTCTAGTGATGCTCTTCCTCTTTCATGTTCTAAGGGATGAAATTCTCTTGCATTCAACTCATGATAAGAAGTTTTATATCCTATAACATCATGATATATATCATAAAACACTGATGTAACTATAAATCAACATGATCATAATATAAATAATATAAAATACAGCTAACTCATAGCAATATAATCATGAAATCAAAGTAACATATAATTGTCCCATAATAGCATATGACTTACAGCTTATTAAAAAGTAATTAATCAATTTAAAAACCATAATAATCCATGTATGATTAGTTAATTTATCTTAATGAAAAATTAGGATGTGACAATAATGGTGATTTAATCTTTTAGAGATTCACAAGCACAAACTCTAGGTAGTTTGGTTTGAATATGCATACACACACCATCTATATTGATTACCTTCATTTGAAACCATAGTTTGGTTTGAATATGCATACACACACCATCTATATTGATTACCATCTATAGTGAGGTGGAGGGGTTTGAAGAAGTAAATATTGATTACCTTCATTTGAAACCATAGGATGAGCCACCTTACCCCTTGGAAAAGTGATAGCATAGACCTACTTAAAGGGATGATAGATATCACCTTCCTTAGGGTTAGGAGGAGGAAGAAGTTATTTTTTTAACCATGTTAAAAATGATTTTAGGAAAAATAAATTTTGATTTTTGAAATAAATTGTAATAATTTAGAGATCATAAAATCAAAAATACTCTATAGCACACTAGGATTTGCATGGAAAGGTATAGAAGTTAAGTTCATCAAATGGTTAACCCTAAATTGATGATATAGGGTATCTAGGGTTAAGAATATAGAAATGATTAAGCACAAGGGTGATAAATAAATCTATAGTATGCTAATTAATTTTCAAACTTAGATAAATAATAATATGAATTTAAATATTGAGATATGCCAAAAATAGAAACTACAGCTATTGATTGATATTACAATGAATTAAAAATAATATTACTTAGTTTTTTTACTATGTGCATGCAAATTTGGGCTAAAATAGACTAGAATTAGACTAGATCAAGATCTTATAATAGTCATTAGATCTTGAAATTTTGGATTTTATGGCCTCATAAGCTTGCGTCAAATCTATATTATTGCTTCGACATAGGCATCTGATGTAGATGTAGGTTTCCTATGCATAATACTAATTGGATCTAGGTGTGACTAACTGAAGACTTCTATATACATATAATATTTTATTAACTTTACCACTAACACTTTCTCTCTTATAGGAAAATTTTGAGTTTCAATCTCTCTGAGTGAATGCCTTAAATAGTGCAATGATAAAGGGGTGGGTAAACCATTGGTTCTTCACAAGATTGTTGTTCCCTATACCACCATTTAAAACCAACACAAACCTCCCTTACACACTCCAAGTAATCCATCAACTCAAATATCCATGACTAAAGCCAAAACCTCTTTTTAAGTTTTAATGATCAAATTCAGCTTGGGTCAACCCTATATTTAAAATATATGAGAATTTTATGGGATTAGGTCAGCCTTGATCAACCTAGTCTGAGACCTAACTGCTTTATTTATTTAGTGATATAGGGTCGATTAGACTAACTCTATCAGTTAAAATTTAAAATATTTTAGTGTTAGATCCAACTATATATACACATCTTTTTTTCCATTTTCATGAGAGAGAGACAAGAAGTAAATTAGTATTTTCACATATGCTTATCCACCATTCTAATTGAGGAGCATTGCTAAGGGTTTTAATTATACATTTGGACATATGAATCTTATATTGTGGATAAGTCTTTTGGATGCATAGGAGAAGTCATCTAGCCTAGAGATTACATATCCTTGTTATCCTTACAAACCATAACAACCTCTTGTAAAACACCTTGGACAAAGGAGAGATTTAGGATCAATGGGTTCATCTTCAAAGGTAACTATTCTTAACTCTTGCTCCTCCTTATTAAAGTAGATAGATTTGCATTTGTTATTTTATATGTTTCTTTCTCCATGAATTAGGATTTTTTATACATTGAATTGAGTAGAAATCTTCTATGCATGTTTACTTTTATGTTTATTACCCATATTTTATGCCACATTATTTGGTGAGCACTAGGTTATATTTTACATAAGACCTAGCTAGGGTTGTCATATGGTATTATTTGACTAGAGGATTTAGAACCCTCTCTAGTAATATTAATGTAGTAAGGGACCCCTTAGGTCTAGTAGATCCATGTTGGTCATGAATCTAATTGTCTAAATATACTAACAAGTGAAAGAGATAGTTTGATTTATCTTCTTCAAGATAGCATTGATTTGTATATCATCTTCACTTTCCATTATATACACCTTCTAGGTTTTCTATCACCTTATTTTTTATGTTCATAGATCATGTGTTAAGTTGTTACTCTTTGTCAAATGATTAAACCTATCTTCCTCACCCTCAAAGTGACTATAGAAAAAATGGATTAGTGGTTACATGGTATCAAGCTACCCCAAGGTACCCTCTATCAATAAATGTTTCCAACATAGCTAATACTCTGAAGAGGACCTCAAACTTATATAGTTCTCCCATATGTGTTGTCTTATGTGTGCATAAGAATGAAATATGTGATAAGAAAGTACATATAGTGACTTAGTTTGTAACTTCAAAAATATGGATCATGGGTTGTTCCTTTAGTAATTTAGACTTGTAAGAATATTTCTCCTATTAATAATATAAAAATAGGGTAGGTTTTCTCACTTGAATGTTTGAATGAGTGATTCTTGGTATGTTAAATTGTTAGTTTATGATATTTTATAGGTGGTGAATGAATGAGGATTGATCTTGTATATATACCATTCCCTTTTTAAAATATCTCACACTAAAGAAATTAGGCTAACCATAAAGATATGTTATATTTGTCAATTAGATGACTTTTGGGAACTTGATACTTAGTTGGAAAAGGGACACCTATGTCAAGGTAAGAATCTAGTTGGGATGTAAGTGTCTAGGAAGCTAAAAATAGGTAAAGGTCTAAAATTGGTAGAGAAAGATAATTATTAGGTTTATAACATTTTTCATAGTATAGAAGACCTGGGCATAAAAATAACATATGGTCAGACTAAGAGATAAGCAATTTTTCACAAAAAGATAGAAAATGCAAGCCTTTTATTAGTGGGAAGTTCTTAGAACTAAAGGGTCTAGCCATGATAGGTATTTTCCAAGTATACAAGACTGAGGTGTTATTTAATTCAAATTTAGTGTCTACACTAGTATAGATAGATAATCATAATATGTATCAAATGACTAAGATGAATTTTTTTTAAGTTTATTGATGTCTTTATTTTTTTATTTAATAGTGAAAACACATAAGAATATATGTATAATATGTTACAATAATGTTATATTAATGAATCACTAAATATTGGTGACCATGACTAGTTGTAAAAAAATTTATGAGGCATAATTGCATAGTCATGAATATTTAAATGTGATAAACTAAATGTCAAAAGTAACATAACATAGGCTAGGAGAACCTATATCATTAAATGAGATAGTCACCATGGGTAGAGGCTAAAAAGTGTATAACGATTCCAAATAAACAAGTGTCACATTCCATATATATCATAGGTAGTAGAACTTTGAATTTATAGTAACAATCTTAAGTAGAAAATGATTAGGTACAAGGAGTCATAAACATGTGTTGAAAGCAAACTAAGAGTCACAATATGAAATAAAGAACATATATTGTAAAAAAATTCAATGTGTCATAAAAATTGAAATGTTAAAATATATGTGATGAAGACCATGTAATGTTATGTGAGGTATTAACCCATACATTGGGGGTCATGAGGACACCCTAAGTATGTTTCACCATATATTAAGTCATAATTATCATTAACAGTCTTGAGTGCATTTATATTGCTCATTATTTTGAAATTTTGTTGATTGTCTAATGTAAGCACAAAATAAGGGGTCCACTTAAGGACTATCTTTACCTCTGTGTTGCTAAGTTTTTACACTCTAGCATAAACACACATATGATCACACTATTCATAAAATGAGACACTCAACATGTCTTATTTATTGATTTCAATATCATATTATTACAAGGATTGGTGCACACTCAAACTCACACTCTCACATGCCTCTACAAGGATTATGTTAGAGTGGGCCACACTTTAGGAATGATAACTATATAAGATCGAGTGCGTGAAGGCAAAACCATATGGAGTAGTGAAATCATGAACACATGAGAGGAATAAAATCCATAAGGTGAAAAATCATTAAAATTTAATAAAATTCCTAGTTGGTTGGCCAATAGCTTTTAAAAAGGTGTGTGTGTGTGTGTGTGTGTGTGTGTGTGTGTGTGTGTAAGTGAAGATATACATGTCCTCACATCCTTATGAATGTGGGATTATATTCCCCAATGATCTTTATTAAATACTTAAGTGACACCTAAGCAAGCTACTAAACTATGTTGGTAAAACCACATAGTGGAAAAAAGCCTACACTAACATCCCACCTTAAGTGTAGCTTAGGTGGGTAAAATAATTGGGTCTTAGTAATGAGGCATGATGATTTACCCAAGTACATATAAAATAAATAAATAAATAAATAAATAAGAAGTCCCCATAAAATATGTTGAAACTTCTTGTAGTAGGGCTTATAAAATGAACAAGGTCAATGATGAGATCCTTTGCCTAAAGACAAAAGAAGCTCCATTTGCATCAAATAATGATTATTCCCTCTAATATAGTACAAATATGATGAATGTACTGAAATTATATCCATTCCATAATGGAAGATGAAGGTAGCAGTATGAATATCTCTAAGTAAGTTCTAAAACTAAAGTGTGGCATACGTTTGGCAAGATCATACACAAGAACTGAATGTAATGCCATTGAAGAGAACCTATACGAATAAGGGCATGGAAAATTCACCTAAATAATGTCAATGGGAAGAGGATAAAATGGATTAACAACCCTCAATATTGAATACTAAATTGCAGATGAAGGATGCAGATCCATAGAATGAGTATCCACAAAAAGAGATAATTCATCAATGTTCTCAATAAGTGTATTCTCACTATCAATGAAGACAATATAACCCTCTAATGTATAAGTTTATGATGTCTCTATAAGAGAAAAATTATACAATGTAATTTATGTAGATTATAAAAAATATATAACTAAGTTCTGATAGAAACTCATCCATTAGTGGTGGATCGATAGAAGGAAGAGCATTATCCATCAAGAATGTGTCATCATAAGAAATAGTAAGAGGAGAGATTACAATAATATCCAAAGAGATAATAGGAAAAGGAGGAGTAGGAGTGATAAAAATCTTAGTAGGATCTCTAAAAAAGTTTTGAAGAGTGATCAAAATAATGGATGGATACTCTATGTACTCCATATGATGGTGTATATCCCATGAAACTTGCATCAATAAGTGACCATAGACATAGTCACAAGAGTTAGCCTAGTCATTGTATTGACTTGGGTCTATGGGGGTAAGAATATGTCCATAAATAAATGTAATAATTCCATGTTATATGAGCAATCATGCCATGTACATCCATCATGAAGCATATTTGTTCTTTTTAAGAATAAATATTAGAGTAGAATTGGTTGTCCTCATCAAATATCTTTATAAATGAGTCAACATGACCACAAGTAACCATGCATGATCAATGTGATGGATGTCAAACATAGTCTAAAATGTGTCTAAATAATAAATATGTGTAATAGTCACTAAATTCCCTCTGATACTATATAGGTTGGCACTTTATATTTGAGTATGTACACAATTAGCATAGTTAAGTAGATATACAATCAACATATATATAGAAGCAACACAAATATACAAAAGAGAAGAATAAGTGTAACCCCCATGAAACTATAGAGGTTAAATCTTACAAGGATATATAATAGCATAAATGTATATAGCTCAAAAAAACTCACATTTTCAAAAAAAATGGTGCTTGAAAAGGAGCTATAGGCTAAAAATGATGTGAGTTTGAAATTCTTATAAAAAAATTACCTTGTAAAATTAATATTTTTGGCTTGAAAAATATTTAGCTCAAATTTTCATGGAATATTTAAGCCCCCTTGGGTTTTTTTTCACCAAGGGATAAACTTCACATGTGACCAAGGGATAAGGGTGAGAATTAGTGATGCCCCTCTTAATTGATTTAATTGATATGAGAGTGATGTCACTCCAAATTTGTCTCCACATTAACCATGAATAGTGTTGCACTTCACTAATTTAAATATGATGTGCTTCAATAATTTTGATAGTCCAAAAAAGGTATTGTCAAGATTTATGTCCCAATAAATAATAGGTTGGACATGAAACTAGACCATATCACCAGTGGGTATAGAATTGTAGCTACAAGTTAGCCATGTAATTAAACCAGATCACCAATTGGTACAATAGGTGCATCCAAACATCAAACTAGATGCCTTTATAGGTCATTATTCAAGGACTGAGGATTATACATATGAATTAGAAGGTCATGCCCAATAGGTAGTGCATTAAGGAATCAGTTCCTAGCCACCATATTATGGTATAACTAGAGGGTGTATTAGCTCACTTATGTGAGACAAAAAATAAAGTCATTGAGCATCTAAAAAATGCCTAAATTACTAAACCTACCAAAATAAAAACCCTACACGTAAAATCTCAAATTTGAAACAAATGGTACAATTTATTCCAAATTTAAAAAAGACCCACTAGGTTTTTGGAAAAACCTATAAAAATTTTCTTCTTCAAGTAGTATATGGTACGAATATGCACAAAATCCATAAAATTAACTTCAAACCCTATAAAATGATAAAAAAATAATTATCTCAAATGTCATGTTTACAATCGATCCTAAGGTTTTGACATATTCTAAATATAATGATGCTTTCTATTTTTTATCTAGAGACTTCAGCAGTACAATTTATATGGATTTACATGAAACCCTACCAAACCCTTGAAAATAATTGAGATTGTGAAGAACATAAAGAAGTTAGAATGCAAGCAAGGTCACAATAGAATATATGGAATTCATCTATCGATGCCACTTTGATACCATGTCAGACTGGGCCATAATTGAGGATTGATAACTAGATAGGATTGAATGCATGAAAGTGAACTATATGAACACATGAGAGGAAGAAAATCGATAATGTGTAAAAGAATTAAAATATAATAAAATTCTTGGTTGTTGGCCCAATATCTTTAAGAAAGGAACATATATAGGTGGAATATAGACATGTCCTCATATCCTTATAAATGTGGGATTAAATTCCCTAATAACCTATATTAAACACCTAAGTGACACCTAAGCAAGCTAACTAGATCATGTAGGTAAAACCACATCATTGGAAAAGGCCTACACTAATAGATTTTTCAATGCATAAACATGGAAAAAATATCAAATATAGTCTTTCCTATTTGGAATTTACATTTTTTCTCTCTTTATTCTTGGAGAGTTTCAACTCTTACCACTCTCTATTGGAGTGAACCTCTCTCAACTTGGAGTTTTCTTCAGTTATGAACTCATTCATTTATATTTTTTATCTTCTCCTATGCCTAGCATTGTTATTCTATAAAAAAATATTATTTTATTTGACATATCTCTACTCTTCTCTTATGAAACTCCCCCTGATAATGTTTCATTTATTCTTTTTATTCTTTTTGTGGCCGTGCAACATAATGAATTTGAAAGGTTTCTTGAAATGAGACAGTTACACATTTTTTAATATTAAAATTCCATTCCAAGTTACTCATCTGATCCTTTTAATGACTACCAATGTGGTCAAAAAAATATCAAAATGATAATGGAAATAAAAATATGCACCTACAACAATTTTTGTAGGGGACTTACACCAATGGTTACGGATGACTTACATCAAACTTGTAATAGTTGTTATAGGGGACTTTTGGGGCCCATAAATTTTTCATACAAACTCAAAATGAGGTTTTTATTCTAAATTACATAACATTTCAAGTAGAATAGAAATATGCAATAAAATTTAGGTTTTGTGATGTCATTCATGCATATTTTTTCTTTTTTTCTAAACTAGTTTGTTTCAACCCATAAATGCAAATAGTTACTATAGGTGACTTTCAGACTGTATTGATCTAAATTAAACTTATTCCAATGTCCTTGGTATCAATTAAGTGTTTGAACACTAATTCTTCCCAAGAAAAACTTTTCCAAACCAAAACCAAGTTCAAAATGACAAAATAAAGAAAACATGCACAACTATGTTTTTGAGTGCTGCAATATTTCCCTTACACCTTAGATGTTCTTGCATCAGACACATGATGTTTTAAATTGTGATATCATACTCACATGGATGGAATTAGTGGTAAACTCAATATTTTAATAATGAATCACAATGGCCATGGTGTTCCCTTCTAAAAAACTAAGTACTTTAGTTATTTTTCCATATTTTTCTTCCATTTCCAACTTCCTCTTGATAGCTTCAAAATTGTATAGCAGATCACTTAACTTTAAATGATATTTTCTAGTGATTGATTTTACTTATGATTAGAAATATACATCTTGTTTTTATTCCATATCTTTAACAAGATAAAATATATATAGAAATGTTGTTCTTTATTCCCCCTGAAGGGCGAGGTGTGTAACCCTCTTTTTTAGGGGAAAACTATCATCTATAATTGGCCCCATCCCCATACTCCCATACATATAGGGTGGGTACCGATAAGGCTATCTAAAGGTAGGTTTAGGTCAATGAGGGGAAAATAATCTCCTTTTCTCATCTTCTCTACTTTTTATTTCACTCTTTATGAGATTAGGCCCACCACAAGTTGCCTCCTCCGTCAAAGGCTTATCTCCTCCTCTCACCATATTCTTTTGGTTTGAAACCCACATTCATCTAACCACCTTCACCAATATGATCCTTTCATCATATTAATTTGTCTTGTGGGATTAAACCCATTTTTTACCAACTTATTCAAGCTAAAACCAAAGCCAAAATGATAAAACAAAGAAAACATACACAACTATGTTTTTGGGTGATGTAAGATTGCCCTTACACCTTAGATGTTCTTACATCATACCCCTAAGGTTTTAAATTGTGATTTCATGCTCACATGGATGGAATAAGTGGTAAACCCAATATTTTGACCATGAATCATAATGGCCATGGTATTCCCTTCCAATAGACCAAATAATTTATTTATTTGTCCCTCTTTTTCTTTCATTTCCAACTTCTTGTTGGCTTCAAATTTGTGTAGTAGAGAACTAATATATCTAATATACCACTAAACTTGATATGATAGTTTCTAGTGATTAATTTTATTTATGATCAAAAAGATACAACTTGGTTCTATTCTATGTCTTTAACAAGATGGAATATATATGGATATGGTTTTATTCATTATGCCTAAAGGTTGAGGTGTGTATCCCTCTTTATTAGGGGAAAAATATAGTCTCTAGGTATCCCCATCCCCATACTCTCATACATATAGGGTGACTACCGATAACGTTGTCTAGAGTTAGGCTTGAGTCAACAAGGGTAAAATGACCCCCTCTTCTCATCTTCTCTACTATGTCTTTCACTTTGTGGTATTAGACCCACCACAAACCATTCTCCTCTGCCAAAGGCTTATCTCATCTTCTCTCCATCTTCTTGTGGGTTTAAACCCACATTCATCTGACCACCTTGACCAAGATGCTCCTTTTAACTTCTTACTTTCCCTTGTGGGATTAAACCCATCATTGACTAACCACCTCCTATTAAATCATTCTTGGATTTGTTTACTCACTATCTAATATGTTGTTGGATTCTTCCTTCTATCACTCTTGTCTATTTGTAGCTCTTCTTCTCTCATGGCTGCAATATCTTTCTCCACTTTGCTCCTTGCCACCATAGACACTCATATTTCACTAGTTTTATGTTGAAATTGCAAATGGGATTATTTCCCTCAATAATGTATAAAGTCACTATTTCTTTTAAATTTATCTACACATGTCACGTGCACATTCTATAATATATTGGTGCATCCCTAATAAGGTAAATACATAGTATGTAATCATCAGCGTTGTCCAATTCATCCTGAGCCAAATTATGACTTTAAAAATGATATTATGCGATTAATTAAGTCAAACAGTTATTTGACTTGTCAAAGGCATATCACTTTTCATTAAGTTAATTAACCTTAATTAATTAACTTAATCTCCCTTTAATTGTAAATTCCATGGATTTTTTAATTCTCTTATTTTTATTAATTCATTAATTGAATTATTCCTCAATTCTCACAGTAAGTGGCCAAGTGATTGATGACATCATCATGACATCATAGTCAAATATTAGGGATCATGACATCATCATGAAATTTTTCAAGCATTTGAAAAAAATAAAACAAGTATCATTCTTTAAAATCCATGTCTAATTAATGCAAACTCAACCATAATTATTAATACCATAAGTCATCCAAGACTAAATAATTCTTAACCACTCATCTTGATCATCATCTAATGATCAAAATCAGTTTGGAGAATCTATAAATACAAGGACCATTTTCCATTATTCATAAGTCTTAGAACACAACAAAGTGTTGCCCTTTTAAAGAGCTACTCTCATTCATCAAGCTTCACCTTTCTTATAAATTGTTCAATAATCACATGTAGTCAAGAGGAGATGTCACTTACATGGTGTATCGACATTGATAAATACTTCATTCTCTACAATCTAAGCATAAACATGTATTTAAGATGGATTTGAATGGAATGTCCAAACTAATAGGAAAACTATTGTTCACCTTATTATTAGTGATTTACTATGTGGTAAATACTATTAGATTATTATTTGTAAATAATTGTATGGTTAATATGGTAATATAGTTATTATTAGTTAGTTTTATATATATATATATATATATATATATATATATATATATATATATATATTTTATTTTTAGTTGTTGAGAATATTTATAGGGATATTGGTTGAGATATATGGGAAGATACGATCTCCATAAATATAGGAAGTCTTTCCTATATAATTGTATGTATCAAATGAACTATGCAATAAGAAATATAATATTCATATTGTGTGATTAAAATATTAATCTATGTGTATTTTGTTCTATTATTCATCACATGAATTAAATCACTACATAATCTCATTAGATTACTAACAATGGTATCAGAGCAGATTTATTCTCGATTCCAATAGAACATTGATTTGTTTGTAGGGGAAATAATGTTTTTTATCATTTCCCCATCTAATGTAGTTTCTCATATGTATTTCATGTGTAGTTTTAGTTTTGTGTGTACTAGTGCATTGTATTTTTGTCAAGGGTCATTGAATCTTGGTGTTTCATAGACTAATATTTTCCTAAATTTCATTTTACATCAAAACTAACTATAAAGTTATTCAATATCCCATGACATTTGGATTATGTTTATTTTACTCAAACATGTCATTAAAGTTGAGAAGTTAGAATTCAAAGAATATTTTAAAAGGTCAATCAGTCAAATGATTAGAATAAACTTGCATCATTTACACTATCACATTATATCTATAATTATTCAATGTTCAATTCTACCCTTATCTATGGAGTCATGAGAAACAATTTTCCACTTAATTTTTTCCTGGTTAATTCAAGCACAAACTCATATTTAGATTCTCATTTGTAATATCTATGTTTATATATATATGTGTCATTCTATTTATATATTCATCTGGTTCTCCCTCTCCATGTGTTAGACACCAGAGAGATTATATTATGGATTTACCTACCAAATCACTTCATGCATCCAGTCAAGTCCACTCTTATGTCAAGGTTGTTAGTAAATAGGTTTTCATTTTTTTTTTTTGGTATCTGTGTATTTGAACAAGTAATATATTAGTGTATAAAGATTTTAATAACTTCATTTCATAGCTTGTCATTAGTTTAGTTGTAGGGGTATATTTATTTGATCCATGTAAATAACCTTTATATGTCATAAAATATATGATCAGAGAAATTTAAAGTCAAGTAGTTTATAGTTTGATATTTAGAGTTTTAATTTTTTAATATTAAAATTTATATAATATTTTATTATTTAAATGTTGATTCCAAATATTAATTTTATTATTATGACAAGTCCAAGATGTTGTCTTAATGTGTCAAAAGATCTAAAAATATTTGCATCAATAGTCTTTTATTTGATGTTAAAATTAGATTCAAATAGTCATAGTTAATTTAGTCCATTCTTATCAAATTCAAGAGTTAGAATCTTTTTATGTCAATTAGGTGTGTCAAATTTTTCAAAATAAAAAATAATTAGTGTAATCGATGCTTCGATGGAAACTGACATCCAGGTTGTTTCACATTGAATAAGGAAGTTATATCAATAAACTCAATGTGGAAACATTTGAGCCTCAAATATAAATTTACTAAGTAGCAAGATGAAGGAGGTTAGAGGATGGAGGCCATTCAAGCCTCTCATTAGCCACTAGCAATGGGGCCACTTTTACTTTAGTGTCATATGTTTTGTTTTTTAGTTGTGTAGTATGGTAGTTGCATTTATTTTTTTAGTGTGTTTTGTGATAAGAACAAAGGTTCATTCATTTTCACTTATATATGTGACTATTCATAATATAGTCCCCTAATGTAAACATATAGTGGAAAAATGAAATCACAAAAGAAAAGAAACATCATGATACTTGTAGAGGTTGAATAGTCAGATGTGTTCCTATTCATACCTAGGTTTATGTTAAACCTTTGTAAAACTAATGAAGGTTGTGAAAATGATTCATGCTTGAGTTCCCATATTGAGTAGGTCAAATGTGTTCCCTATAATGAATGGTTGATAATAAGATGGTTCTTTTATGTGTTCCAACACCAGTTCAATCAAATGTGTTTCTGGTAGTGTAAGGTTGATAAGAAGTTGATGTGTTCCTTCTTCTACTTTCATTTTGAGTTGTATGCCAATATCATGAGCGAGTAGAGGTGAGCAAGTTACAAAATAAGTGTGAAATTTTTGTTGATACCATGTAAATAATAAGGGGGGGAATGTTAGGAAAATTAGTGTTCACATTATTACTAGTGATTTATCATGTGGTAAATACTATTAGGTTATTTTTTGTAAAGTATCATATGGTTAATATGGTAATATAGTTATTATCGATTAGTTGTGTGTGTGTGTGTGTGTGTGTGTGTGTGTGTGTGTGTGTGTGTGTGTGTGTGTGTGTGTGTGTGTGTGTGTGTGTGTGTGTGTGTGTGTGTGTGTGTGTAATAAACAATATATTATGAATAGTTTAATGTTAATTGGTGATAATATTTATAGGGATATTGGTTGAGATATATAAGGAGATACGATCTCCATAAATATAGGAAGTCTTTTTTACATAATTGTATGTCCTGAATAAACTATGTAATAGGAAATATAATATTCACATTGTGTGATTAAAATATAAATATCTATGTTTGGCTTCATTAAATCTTTGAATGAGTTAAATCTTGGTATAAGCTTGTCCAAAAGCTAACACAAATAGAAGGTGGAACTATCTTGTTTAGCTTTCTAATTCACTATTTATTTATTCAAGTCTTGTCTATTCCAAGTAATCATGCTTGAGAAGTTGTTTTTATGAATTTGTTTGATTTTGAATAAGCTAACAAAGAAACTAACCTCTCTTATAATCATGGTTTACATTTGGCATGTCTAGTGGGACCAGTGAACCCCACAAACTTCTTCAAGACATTCTTGATATTCTAATTATGGAATCAGATCACTCTTTAACCTTGATTTATTTATTTTTCTATTAATTGTTTTCTTTTTTATCTCCTGAGCATTAGTGATATTGCCCTATGTGTTGATGAGTTTGTTACCATGAGTAGTGAAATCAGCCTGTGGATTGATAGTTTTGCATTCCTTATTCTCTATGTTTTCTTTGTGTTTTTTAATAAATTAGTGAGAATAACTTGCACAATGGCAAGATCAACCTATTGAATGATGGTTTTGTATTCCCAGTTATTTGTGATTTCTTAAAAATAGAAATATGACCCTATGTATCAATGAGTTTGTTTATTTAAGTAGCAATATTGACATTTTGAATGGAATATTTTCACTCTTGGATCTCTACATCCTTTCATGTTTTTAATAAATCATCAAGAATGGCTACCACATTGGTGAGAATAACCTACTAATCGATAATTTTTTATAAAGGTAAACTTTATTTTTATTTTTTTATTTTTTTGAAAATAATGAGATCATCTAGTAAAATGGTGAGATCATCCTACTAATTGGTGAAATCCAGACTATGTTTTAATTGGTTGTAGAATATTGGGGTTGATCTACTAAATGGTAAGATCATCCTATGTGACTTTTTCCCAAGAGCTAAAATTACAAATGTTTCAAATTCCCTTACATAAAACTAAATTACATCCCTATAACTTGTTTCTTATAGGTTTATTAACTAAAAATAGTTGTTTATTTAACTAACAAAATCAAGTTTTATTTGAATTTATATTTAGAGTTTAAGTAAATAACCAACACTTCAATTTAGTGCCTTTAAAACACTTGATTTCATGTTTTTTTCTTAAGAGTTTTACTTATTTGCTTTCTTGCTTTCCTTTTTATCCAAAATAACATTTGGAGTATAATATTATCTTATCCATTCATGGGGTCCTAAGAATCAGAAACAAATACTTATTATATTTTTGCTTTAGACTATATGGGTTGGATTTCATCACCTACTCACAAGTCTCTTAGGGTACAATTATTCAAAATTCATTCCCCAACTCATGTACCCATATACATCGATAGGGTATACAAATAAATGTTATATTCAATCATTATTGGTTAATCAGATGCATGTTTTAAGTGCATATGTGAAGTGGTAGGGCTTTCATGCTCCAACACAAACCTTAGACTGTACCCCTCAACACCTAACTATTTTTGTAACACTTTACTAAGACCTTTACATCTAAAGTGAGCATGAAGGGACTAGACCCTCATGTGCTACCCATTAATCTTTCAACTTTGACTAACTTTGAGCCTCACATACCATAAGGTATATGGAGGACCATCTAGATATCTTTGTATAACTTTAGCTTAAGACCATTAGCTAAAAATAATTGTATTGTATGTTCTTGATTGTTTGTCATGTAATACCTTATGTTTACACCATATACACCACACAAATCAACATTATCCTAAGTCCAAAACATTTCCATATTATATTTATGAGATGAGGTGTTACTTTGCCCAATTTTTGAGCCATATTTATCCCATATTAGTGTTATGTTGGCTGATTTTATTGTTATGTTATTCGCATGGTACTGTTGAAAACCATTCAAATCGAGTCTATTTGGACCCAAATCTAGTTTAGAATCAATTGTGCACATTAAGTCACTTTTGACCCCAAATCCATTTGTAATCCAATCAAATCCAAATCAATTTCATATTGAAGCACATTTCAATCTAAATAAAGTTCATCTTGAACCACATTCTAATTCTAATTACAAATTGGTCAAACTTTGACCAAAGTCAACTTTAAAGCTAGACTATTGGAACAGTGCCAAATAAGGTCTATTTTAATCGAGTCCATTTATTTTAAATTAATTAAATTTTAATCTAAATCATTTATTTTATTTCCATTCAATCTCCCACACCTATCAATTGAGAATTATGAAGTCATATCATTCATATTTTCTTTCATTTGAATTCTACCAAGACCAAGACAACCCTCATTTGATTATTTTTAAATACCAATTCTACCCTATTTGGTCCCATTCTATTCAATATAATCCCCTTTCATGTATCTTTTCTTAGAGGTATCATTTCTTCAATCTAGATCCATGGTGTTCAAAATTGATTTGGATCACACCCTATTCTATCAATACATTTCTAAAGACAAAAATGTTACCATTTTATAACTCATAGAAGAGGGATCCAAACTCATGCCTAAATTTCCTATAGATTTATTATATACCTTTGTTAAAATTATGAAATACTTGTGTTGAAGAGGCAAATTTTAGGCCTACCCCAACATAATCATTCCATTACTTCTTAAGTATAGTAGGATAGTCAACTCTTCACTAATCAGCTCATGGTTACTTTAAATACCTCTCTTGCTACTATTTTATTTGATAATTCCCCATTTACTTATCCAAAATCCAATCCAATCTTAAATCCATAACAAATCCAATAATTTCCCCTCCAAGGGTCATCATCTATTGAAGAACTAAGTGCATCTAATTTTGATAACTATTAGATCAAGATATATCATAATCCCCTTCCCATCACGATCAAATTCATCCACTTCCAAAGAAAGATCAAGATATTCAACCAATTGTCAATGTTTTTTTTTAATCACACATATTTAATCAGCCTCACATTAATGAGCCTCACTTTGAAAATTAAATTTACTTTGAAACAACACCCCTTTTCAATGAAGGATCCAGCTTTGATGAGCCTATCTTTGAAGCACCCATTATTATTGAGCAAGAACCCATTATTCATCCATTTCCAAAACACCTCCATTTATAAAAATCCCTTTGTCTTAAAGCCTTCATTTCTTAGTGAAAAGTGAAAAGGGTACTTATGGATAATGTAATTTATCAAGCCATTTTTGTAGATAGATTTACATTAGAAATAGGATTCCCTATGAAATTAACATTATTATCAACATCAACATCTACATCTACATCAAAAACATGTTCCATTTTAGAACCAACATTATTATCATTATCAACATCAAATTTAGTCTCTATTTTATAACTAATATCATATTTAACATTAGAAATAGAATCAACATCAATCTCAACATCAAATTTAGATCCACTTGAGTCATAATCAGCTTCAAAATCATAATATATAAGTGGATATCACAACATTGGTTATACACTTCTAACAGATCTACTTGAGTCTGAATTAGATTTAAAATTAACATACATTAATATCTATTTTGATAGTGGTTACACACTCCTTGTAGATCCACTTGAAAACATTTTTTATCCTTTCATAGTTTTCAAGGATCTTTTCTTATGTATTGACACAAGTTTTCTTAGTAGTCTAGATGAATATTGTGTTTCTTTTTACATTCTATTGGCATTGCATATCCCTTTCACATTAACCAACTTAGCCATTATATTGATGCTCCACCTCTCACAAACATTGATTGGGACCAAAAGAATCACACATGGTTGAATTTTTTCCCTGACAACATTTCAGTAGTAGATTTTTTGGGAACTAAGATAACATTCAAGAAAAATGACAATCTCTTAGTGAAAAATTATTTGAGGTGCTAGGGGATAGTCAAATTTTAAACTTGGCATCTTCTAGTGAAACCTTGTTTGAGGTGCTAGATGATAATCAAAGCCAAAATCAAATGTCCCTTAGTGAAACCTTGTTTATGGTGTTATGGAAAAATCAAAATCAAGAAGACTTTATTGGTGAAAACCTCTTCAAAGCACCAATAGTTGATCCAAATAGCTCCTCATTGCTTGATGAAGATAATATTGAAGTCAATATTAGCATACTTGATAATTCACAACATATTTAGATTACAACATCTCTTAGGCATAAATAATAATAAAAATCATGTAGCCTTATTGAGAGAATTTTAAGATGTCTTTGGCCTCGCCACAACCAAAATCATGTCCAATCATGGAATTAGATATAATGTGTGTGACTAAAAACCCTAATCTTCATTTATCCACCAATAATTATACATTTCATTATGATATTATGATTCATTAAACATATATGTCATTATCTAATCAGATCATTTATCCAATGCCTATCCTTCTTTACCCTTCCTAGCAACACTCTTTTTCAAAGAGACTACGAAGACACCTTGTTTATAGGTTTGAAGGAAATAAAATCAATGAATAATAAATATCACAATAACATTAGTGTAGTCTACATTAGCAACAAGATCCTAGTAAATCAACTATTTTGAGCAGGTATTGGTTAAATAACAAAGGGTTTGTATTACATCTCATAATCCACCATTGATTTAAAATGCTACAAATCAAAAAAATACAAAATAATCAATATATAAAGATAAATAATTTTTCCAATGATAAAAATCATGTTTATGGTTCTTTGGGCAAGTACCATGATAAAAAATAGGTTTCTAGAATTATGCATAGATAATTTATTATCTATAATTACCTTGACACTTGGGATAGACCCATCTACAACCTTTCAGCCTCATGTGCATTAAAGACAATTCCATTCCATTTTTTCCATTTTGACCATTCAATATTATTTAGCCTAAACCATCTTATTATGACCATTAGTCTTATTGCCTTGACCTTATTACAATAGTGAAAGGTATATTGAACATGTTTTAGGAAAAAATTTGTCATATTACATGCATGACACTTTAATGATTGAACACTTTTGGTTCTCACATGACATGGTCCTTGGAGATTCATAGTCCCTTCCTTCACTATCATCCATTATTATCCACCATTATCCATTCATCCTTCATTCATTATTATCTCCCATCTTGTCAGGAACTATAGTGGTTTGAGATCCAATTGAACTATGTAGGCAGTGCTTAGTTTTAAGGTCAGCTTGACCACCCTTATTTCATGCTCTCATCATTTTGTGAGTTAAAATATTATACATCACTTAATCCTCCATTGAGTTGAGATACTCAAAACTTCAAAAACATTCAAATAACCAAAAAAGACTTAAATATTAAACAAGACTTACAATTTCCATTATATATATAAGGCTATGAAATCCTAAACATCAGACAAGGCTTAAAATATCCATGAGAGATGTTAAACTACAAAATTTTAAAAAAATTATCTTTTCCTAAATCTAGTCATTATCCTTGATTTATCATTGAGCCACTAAGTTTGGAAACCATTGGGATGTGTTCTTACTATTGAATCATAAAAATTTGGATTAGGGAATTTAGGGTTAAATGGGATAGAGATAGCCTAGGGCACAAGGATGATAAACTATCTTTATAGTATGATAATTAATTACAAAACTCATATAGAACATATACTAAATTTTTTATACTAAGATATGCTAAAATACAAAGTAAAACTATGCTAGATATTGCAATGATAATTAAAATAAGTACTTAGCTAGTTTTTATACTAATACATATATAGATCTAGAACAAGTAGGAAGCAGATGAGAAAAGTATTCTAAAATAGTCACTAAATTATGGATTAGGTGCCTCTGTAGCCTCAAACACTTGTGTCAATTTGGGACAGTTGCATCAATGCTAGTGTCTAGGTTAGACATAGATGTTTGTATAGAATACCTACTCAAACAAGATGTGACCTCCTAGATGGTTATGGTTTTTTCATCACCTTCTCTTTGGTGCATTAATATCTATGTCATGGATAGTCATTCCTTATCAAATATTAAAATCCTAGTTCTTCTTCCTTGTAATGGCTATGGAAAAATAGTTTAGTGGGCACATGGTGTCAAGCTACCCCAAATACCCCCTCTATCAATGAGAGTTACCTATTCTCAGTGTGAAGTGCACCCTACTAGGTCTTAAGACTTGTTTCAAGAGACACAATAGAAATAACTCTAGGTATTAGGTGACCTATGGCAAAGGTAAATCTCTGGAGAAGTCTAGCTCCTTCTCAAACCATGATACACCTAATCTAATATCAAGTTAGGTCTCTCTAACCTACACTAACAAGGCCTAATATAAGCTAAAATTATGCCTTTAGTCATGAAAAAGGAGAAGAGATTGAACTAAAACTAAAAATGGGGTGATGCACCTATATTAAAGGTATCTTCCACCTACTTGTAACATCGCAATAGAACTAAATTAGGACCTAATTTATCTTACAGACTCTCCAAATTAGGTTTCTCATGCATTAGTATTTCATATGGAGGTCATGATCTATGCTTATAACGTTAAGGGGTAGTTAAAATTCCCTACACAAGACATAATTAGCTAACATCCACAACAAATCACTCTCATAACTAGCTTATACATAACATATGAGCTGTAAAAGACCAACCCACTTATATCAAGGTGAAAGGAAATAGACATACACAAGGGAGAATAATTTCTAACAAAGATGTAGATCAACAAAGCACTAAAATCACATAATAATACAAGTATATATAAGGTAAAATTAGCCTTTATTTAGTTCAAAGGCTTAAATCTATTAGTATAAGTCTCCAATTGAGTAGAGTCTTGTCATACCCAGAGGAGGGATGTAAAGTGAGGCATTTTAAGCTTAATATATAGAAAATGAGAGATAAGAGAGAGGAGAAATAAATAAGCATATGCATAAATAAAGTTCTTACAACATAATCAACATATTCAAGAGAGAAGACAAGTAGAAAATAAGATCATTATACCCTCCTTAATGTATTAGCCTGCCACATTAATGATCTCCTCATGGAAATTAGCGTAGGAGTGGAGAAGGCTTACTTGTTTGATATTTTATCTTCTTGAGTGCTTGAGATGGTGAAAATGCTACTATAGGTTTGACCCTTTTGAAAACTCCTACATTGATTTCTTCAACTTACCTCTCTTCATACTTTCATTTCAAAACTACTACATGGTTGACTTGGAGGAAGACTTTATATGCATCCTTTAACCTATAAGGTTAACTTGCCTTGATGAGCACTTCATGGGGTAGTTATATGCTTGTGAGATCAATTTTTTGATTACCTCCATATCTCATTCATTATATTTATGACCATTCACTCCATTTGGAGTCATATAGGTTTGTTTTGATGTTTGGAGGTTTATTCAACATACTTCCCATGCTTAGGACATTATAGAACTTGAGGTGTTTAAAATCAACCTTAGAGCTTATTAGAAGGCCTCTTGGAGAGATTATAACTTGAATCACCATCATATTTTCCTATATTGTTCTTTGAAGAGGTGAGAAATCTATATTTTTATGTCTAACAGTCCTCTTGTCCTCTATGTAAGCTTTTAACAAACTTCTTCACAAACATAAGAGACTGTCACAGACCTATTGCACATTGGAATTTGGTGTTGAGGTTACTCTTAAGCTTAGGATCATCTTTAAAAACTTGAATCATCACCCTAAAAATTGTCTACAACTCTTGTATATTTTTTCTTAGCTTATTTAGTGATCAATGGTCAAACTTAAACTCGTCACAACCTATCAAAGGACTCTGAACCCATCTCAACAGTGTGTAAAAAACATTACCATAAAAAAACATAAAATCCAAAAATTCCATGACAATTAAAAAGGGCATAGTCATTATTAAAATGACAAAACAAGGGTAAGGTTTAAACATGCTTGTCATTAGGTCCTATGGTTTCCATCCTACCATATCACTACCTAGTGCCTACTACCTAGTCCTACTAGGCTACTAGTAGACCTTAGGCCTACGTGGAAATTTTGTGGACCAAATCCCTGAATCCCTACTCCTTGAGTCTCAAGTGGCACCAATGGCTGAATGGACTTACAGCTACCCACTCTTAGTCCCATCACCCATGAATTACAAAATTTCATTAATGGTATTTATGTGACATGAAATTCTCAGTCCCACATTTTTACTAGAACTTTAAGTTGTTTTAACAAATTAGTTAATGCATTTTGCTAAAACTTGTAGTTACAACTTGTCATTTGTAAATTGTCAATACTAATTTTATAATGCATTCCATTTCTACTAATGGTCGAGGGTAAATTCATTTTAATGCATTCATTGTATTATGTTTACATTTTACCTAATCCTTTGTCATGAGTGTATTGCATGTCATGCGACCACTATTGCTAATGCTAGATGTCAGTAAATTATAATTAATAATGGTAGTGGGCATGGGCCATGGCTACTTTGAGTATAGGCTTAGAGAATTAGAGTGACTTTTAGTGCTCTGTCTCTCACAGCATATAAGTCATAGACTCATAAATGTACAAGGTGAATGGTCGAAGGTATTTCTATTATTCTACAAGGTTGTTTATCCATCGAAGTTCAAACTTTGAACTAGTTGGATTTGTGGCATCAACATGCAAGGTTGTTTACAGACTCTAGTCTCTAGATATTGATTTTAATTTTCACTCTATAGATTTAGGTATGTACTAAACCTCCCCAATTTCTTAATCAAGTATATGAAAAAGATTTAAGGAAGTGTTATGATAATATGATGGCCATTGGCAATTTGGTGACATAGAATTTTGGAAAGTAGTTTGCAAACTATAGGGAGGGTTTTATCTTAGACTCATAACACAATTTTATGGTTTAATCCATTATCCAGCTAAGCTTTTATTTAATAAATCAAAGTAATTAATTATTGTAAGATTATAAAAATACAGAGTTGTGTAGGGTTTATAAATTTATCTTGAATATAGATTATGGGTATTTTGATTTGACTGTGAAATTGTGAATATATATTTCTCATTAATATATATATTTATATTACTAATTTGTAAGGGATGTGTGTGTCTATGTGTGTGTGTGTTGTTTCATTTTTATAAATATTAATTTTTATGGTGTTTTTTTTTTTTTTTTTGTGTGTGTGTGTGTGTGTGTGTGTGTGTGTGTGTGTGTGTGTGTGTGTGTGTGTGTGTGTGTGTGTGTGTGTGTGTAATTTCATTTTTATGAGACCAATCTAAGTTTAGATTACCAATCTCAATTCTCACTATAAATTATTAATATAAATATATAAAACCACTCACTGTAATATATATATATATATATATATATATATAGTTTTATGATACCAAATTTCAATATCACTTTAAATTAATCTTATAAATATATATATATATATGAGATTATGAGACCAATCTCACTTTAAATGAATCTTATAAAGGGCACTGAGTATAGGTGTAATTTTGGTTTTTTTTGAAAGCTTTTGTTTATATAGTTCTATTTTTATATATTTATAATACTAATTTACAATGAACTATGAATATATATTTTTCATTTTTATATATATTTATATTACTAATTTGTTGTTGTTGTTGTTGTGTGTGTATTATTTCATTTTTATGAGACCAATCTGAGTGTAAATTACCAATGTCAATTCTCACTATAAATTAATATTATAAATATATAAAACCACTCATTGTAAATACCAATTTACCAATCTCACAGTAAATTAGTCTTTTATATATATATATGAAACAATATAAACTATTTTGTGTAATGCATGGTGAAATGTATTTGAAATGCATGTAAAATATTTTGTGTACACACTACAATCTTTGGACTATAAAATTTTAAATCTCACCCTTCTTTTGTCATTTTAATAATTATTATGCACTTTTTAATTGTCATGGAATTTATGGGTTAAGTTTTTTTTATGGCCATTTTTTAGATGGACTATGATGAGTTCAAATTTGACCACTTGTAACTTGTTTGTTCACCTTCTATCTTTCACTCAGTGACAATGAGTCAATATTGTGTCACACATAGCCTAGAGCTGACTAACGGGCATTTTTAAAACTCACCTTTATTTTATCATTTTAAAATAGGAGTGTAAATTACCAATCTCGATTCTCACTATTAGTATCATAAATATATAAAACCACTCACCATAATTACCAATCTCATGACTTAGATGAGTTAGGATGGGCTCAAAATTTGATCACTGATTATATATATATATATATATATATATATATATATATATATATATATATATATATATATATATATATATATATATATATATATCAGTGATCAAATTTTGAGCCCATCCTAACTCATCTAAGTTGATGTAATGAGTATACACTTTGCCTTACAAATTTATAAAAATAATAAATGAGTTGTATAATTTCATTTTTATGAGACCAATCTCCCTTTGAATTAGTATTTTAAATATATATAGTAGTATTGAATTTTATATATATATATATATATATAGTTTCATTTATATATATATTTATAAGACTAATTTAAAGTGAGATTAGAATTTGGCCTCATGTGTGTGTGTGTGTGTGTGTGTGTGTGTGTGTGTGTGTGTGAATTTATGACTTGTAAGAGATAGAGTATCCCTAACTTATAAAATCCAATGGCTTCACCTCCATAGTCCACTTCCAGTGGCCACCAGCCCACCGTAATTATTAATTATTGGTAATTAGCAACAAGTAATGCATTAAAAAGAATTTAGCAAATTAGTTGGGCCACCGATGTAGACTGGCAGAGTGGAAGAGAAAATTAGCAATGCCAATTGGCAATGACCATTGACAAGTTACAACTACAAGTTTTAACAAAATGTATTAGTCATTTTTTTTTAAAATAACATAAAGTTTTAGCGAAAATGTGGGACTAAAAATACCATTAATGTAATTTTGTGGCACTAGAAGTGGGTGGTTGTTACTTGTTAACTTGTTTGTTCTTTCACCTTATTGAGTGTAAATTACTATTTACCAATATTGATTCTTGTTGTAAATTAGTATTACAAATATATAAAACCAATCTCACTATAGTTACCAATCTCAAAGTAAATTAGTATTATATATATAGTTTCATTTTATATATATGTATAAGACTAATTTAAAGTGAGATTGGTCTTGTATGTATGTATGTATGTATGTATGTATATATATATATGAAATACTAATTTAAAAGGAGATTGGTCTCATAAAAATGAAAAAATACAACTCATTTATTGTTATTATACTTGACAAAGTGTATACTTATTACATCAACTTATTTATACTATTGTATTTTGATGGCCATTTTGTACTTAAATTCTAAAGTTCTCTGCAGTCATCACCTCTAGAAGAATAACATTTTGAATTTTGGAAATGATTTTAAACCCTTATCATTATAAATCAATAAAACATAAAGTTTTTTATTGAGATTATAAATGATTTTGTAAATGATTTTAAATTTTAATCTTAATCCTAATCCTAATATTGCACTCTGGTATATGGAACTTATTAATTTTATACTTTTAATTTTTATTTTAGTTTTTTCATTGAGTAGGTATAAATTATGAGAAAATGGCTTCTATTGGTCATCCTAAGAAGGATAAAATACAACCATCACTTGTTGATGCATTTCATATCCCTCAATATTTTGATCAATAATGTCAGTCCAAAAATGAAGACTTTGATGTTCATTTACATGAAGAAAACTATCAATCAGATAGATAATAGATTTGGGAAGAGGAACAAGCATCAAAGAAATAGAAAAGAACATTCAAGTCCAAATGGAAAACAAGATTTCCATGGGCTTATGCTATAAAAAAATGTAATAGTTTTGAAAGGATAAAATGTTTTTTATGTATAAAATATAAGAGAGAGACTCCATTTGCTAAAGATAGGAGTACCGCCCTTCAATTTAGTGGTCTAAGAATGCATGCAAAATCAGAGACTCATAAATTTTCTTTCCAACTTTTAGAGGGAGAAAGCAAATGAAGTAATATTCCAATTAGCAGACATGTAGAACTAATGGTAGACATTGATAAGGAGAGAATCATATATTTGATATAAAATATGTATTTTGTTATCATACATGATTTACCTTTAGAATTATATAAGCCTATTTGTGACTTGAACATATATAAAGGTACTTCACACATGCCTCTGGCAAATGAATACTTTGCATTTACAAATGCCACATCTAGAAAAGAGTTTCTACAAGCTGTAGAGGAGGTATATTGGATATTTTTTAAAGATGTGATATTTCATAGTCAATTTTACTCAATTTTAGTTGATGAAAGTACTAATTGGACTTAGAATAGAATTTGATAGTTTATATTACACATTTTATAAATTAAGGAAGAGGTAAATGTGTAACAAAATTTATACTCCTTAAAATAAAGGATGGAACAACTCAGTCTATGTATGATGTCATGATAAGTCTTTTAGTAGAGATGAATTTATCCTTGATGAAGTTAGTTGGATTTGGATCTTATGGATTGTGTTATGAGTGATATTTGTGAAGTTTTATCTACTAAGATTCATCGATATGCTCTTTAATTAATAGATATTCATTTCATAGCTCATCAAGAAGCATTAGCATCAAATGATGCTTCATCTTATTTTTCAAAGCAATTTATTGACAAATTTGCAAACAAAATTTATTCATGGCTTGGAAAATATACTAAAAGACATGGATCATTACGAGATCTAATGGAGTTATTTCAAATTAATCAAATAAATATGTTGTAAATTCATCAAATTAAGTGGCTCTGTAGAGGAAAGGTCATGGAAAGGTTTATCAAACTCATGCTTATTTTGTTGAGAGAATGGGAGTTAAAGGATATAAAAATGTATGATTTGGAAAGAACAATTTTTCATCCATTTACTTACATACGTGCTTATTGAGTTAAATAAGTTGAATACAAAGTTTCAAGATAAACACATTGGCATTAATTACATTGGCACTACCTTATTTATTACTATTGACATGCTTCGTAGGATATTTCAAAGAGACATATTTGGGGTAGGTACAATACATTTTTCATATTTTTTAAATAGAACACAAGGAGGAAATATTGAGTTTTCAAATGAATCAAGTGCAATATATATACATCCATTGAGATTTGAAAGCTTGCCTAACTCACAAAGATCAGGGACACTAGATGATTACATTGAATTGGGAAAAAGTTTTATAGTGAAGGTTATTGACTCTCTAGATGCAAGGTTTAAATATTTACCTATATTTAATGCTGATAAGTTTTTCAATCCTTATAATTATTATGATGAGGTAGATGATATAGACTATCAAACAAAAATATGGTTAACATGTTTGTGTGAAAAATTTAGTGTTGGGAACTAGCCTATTGTAGATAATATCAAATGTTTAAGTGAGATGGATGAATTTTTTTGTAATATTTATAAATCATACCTAAAAAAATATGTTTGGAGCATGGGATCTTTGTGGAGGTGAACCTAAATAGTTTGAAGGGTTTCCATGTTTAATGCAGCTATGGCAAGTTATTCTTGTTATTCCAGTGATCATGGTAGTATGTGAAAGAGGTTTCTCAAATTTAAATAGGATAAAGAATGATGATCGATCTATAATTTCTTTGAAAACATTATAAATGTCAATGTTTATTTCCCTTTATGCACCTCATGCTCTAAATGAGATAGATAAAAATGTTATTTATGATGAATGGAAGCATATAAAAGTGTGAAAGCCTCTTCCTCTAGACTAATAGATCCATTACTACAACAGTTTGGAATATAATAATAGAATAAAATAAAATAAAATCCATAGTTTTAGTATCATAAGGAAATTTTGAATAGAAGTTGAAACTAGTGGTATAAGTTAAATAAATATATATTTTGTTTTTTTTGTGTTTGAATCATTCTTCAACAAATTAGAATCCAAGCTTCTATAGTTCATACTTTTAGTGATCATCATTATGTAAGTGAAGTGAAAGTTGATTGGAATTGATTTTAATATTAATTAAGAGTGTTTATAATCATTAATATAGAATTTACATTTATATTAGACTATGAATAGGTACTGCTAATGCCCTTCTTATTAGATTGGGTGTAGATGCAGTAGTAATGAGCTAGGTTGGTCTTGAAAATTTGTTGTGCACTAAAAAATGTGGTGTATACAGGTAAAAATAAAATCATGATGTTATTTTGCATCACATTTTTGGTTTTAGTTGTGTGCGCTAAGTTATATATTGCATTTATACTTCCATCTCCAACTGATAGTTGGGGTGGGTATGGATATCCCACTAATGGATGGGCTTAGTAGGTGCATGGACTGGGTCTTGGCATATGAAGGAATTACTATGAAATGAACCAGTTGGATATGTAAGTTATGAATATTTGAGTTGATATTGTAAGTGTAATATTGCATAGTTAGAATTTATTCAACCTAGTTATGTGATTTAAATGTTTTATTTTAGCTCATCCTTGGAAAACAATAGTACATTTAATTTGTGTAAAGTAAGATGTTATGAATTATGATTATTTTGACTTATATCATTTTGGTCTCATAAAACTATATATATATATATATATATATATATATATATATATATATATATATATATATTATTACTAATTTACTATGAGATTGCTTTTATATCTTTATAATACTAATTCAAAAAGAAGGGCATTAGTAATACCTATTCATAGTCCAGTAATAAAACATATATAAATGTAAACATTGTATTAATGATTATAAATAATTTTAAATAATATTTATATATATATAGGTAAGACTAATTTAAAGTGAAATTAAAATTGGTAATTATAGTGAGATTAAATTTGGTAATTATAGTTGGATTGGTTTTACATATTTATAATACTAATTCAACAATAAAGGTATTAGCATTACATGTTCATAGTCTAGTAATAAAACATATAAATATAAATGTTGTATTATTGATTATAAATAATTTTAATTTGGTAATTATAGTGAACTGTGAGATTGGTAATTATATTGAACTATGAGATTGGTTTTATATATTTATAATACTAATTTACAATGAGAATCGAGATTGGTAATTTGGTAATTTACACTCAAGAAGGTGAACAAACTATGGACAAACAAGTTAACTACCCATATTCCACTCCCAATCTTTGAGTTCCACAAAATTCCATTAATGGCATTTATGTGACATGAAATTCCCACTCACAGTCCCACATTTTTGCTAAAACTTTAAGTTATTTTTAAAAAATCAGCTAATACATTCCTTTAAAACTTGTAGTTGTAGCTTGTGTACACACACACACACACACACACACACACACACAGTTTTATGAGACCAATATCACTTTAATCTCACTTTAAATATATATATATATATATATATATATATATATATATATATATATATATATATGTATATATATATATATATATATATGTATATATATATATATATGTATATATATATATATATATGTATATATATATATATATGTATATATATATATATGTATATATATATATGTATATATATATGTATATATATATATATGTATATATATATGTATATATATATATATATATGTATATATATATATATATATGTATATATATATATGTATATATATATATATGTATATATATATATATATATTGTATCATTTTTATATATATTTATAAGACTAAGACTTTCAAAATATTTAATTTATATTTTACTTTATTTTTTACATTAAATATTTAAATGTTATTTAAAATTGTTTATTATCATTAATACAGAATTTGCATTTATATGTGTTTTATTATTGGGCTGTAAATAGGTGTTGTTAATGCCTTCTTCTAGATTGGGTGCAGATGCAGTAGTAATGAGCTAGGTTGTTCTTGGAAGTTTACAGTGCACTAGCAAAGGTGGTGTATATAGGTAAAAATAAAAGCATGATGTTATTTTTCATCCCATTTTTTATTTTAATTATATGATCCAAATTGGCTACTACATTCCTACTTTCATCTCTAACCGATGGTTGGAGTGGGTAGGGATACCCACTAATGGATAGGCTTAGTAGGTGGATGGACTGGGTCTTGGCATATGGAGGAATTACCATGAAATAAACCAATTGGATATGGAAGTTATGAATATTCAATATGATATTGTAAGTGTAACATTGCATAGTTAGATTTTATTCAACCCAATTCTATGATTTAAAAGTTTTCTTTTAGCTCATCATTGGAAAATAGAAGTACATTTGATTTATATAAAGTAATATGTTATGAATTATGATTGTTTTACCCTTTTATGTGAATGCTATAATTTCATTGAATAAATTTTGTAAGTTGCATTTCCAAAATTTTATTAAGTATTTTATTTTTGTGTTTGAATCATTCCCCAACAAATTGAAATCAAAGCTTCTATAGTTCATACTTTTAGTGAGACGCATACTAAATTTACTCTTGTCAATTGAAGGGAAAATAAATTTACTCTTGTTAATTGAAGGGAAACTAAATTTACACTTGTCAATCAAAGGGAAACTATTTTTTACAACTTTTCATCACCGAAGGGTTAGATATATAAATACCCTTCAACTTGAAATGAAGGCCAAACTTTCAAATTTGACCACTGTTAGTGATCTTAGCCACCATGAAGGTTTGTATAAATCTTGGAACCTTGAAATAGGTTTGGTGAGGTTTTAAAGGGTTATTGAAGTGTATAATGGCTCCAAAATAAGTCATTATGCACCTTCTTCATGACTTCCCAAGTCTACAATTTTATAATCTCACTGGCCTTGCTTGTAACTTGCACCATTACCATGCCTAAAAAATTCATGGAAATGTTGATGTATTTTTCATATCTCCAAGAAAGTCTTTAAAAACATCATTCTTGAAGTTTACAATTTTTAATTTTCTTTAACCAGCCTACAACTTTGGTAATCATGAATTTTGTCAAGAAGCTTTTAGGCATATGGCCTTGGTGTTATAATATTAAACCTTGTGTTGTCAATCCTTCAGTGGTTATCAAAAGAGTGTGGGAGTTATGCAACATACTTTAATGTCTCTATGAACCTAAACATATATTTGCGTAACCTTGATTAACCCTTGAAGATGGGATACCTGCTTTAAGGCTTCTAGGAGGTTTAAAACTCATGTAACATCTCCTTATGCTTGAATTTTTTACTTAAAGACCTGTAGTTTAACATAAACCATCTCCTTGTTCAATAATATCATTTCAAGTCCTTATATTTAGGAAACCTACTCCTAAACCTATTCTTGTTAATATCCATGAAAACCATGTGTTGATCATGTTTAAAAATTGGTTTCTTAGTGATGAAAACTTCTTGATGTTGCATCTATTTATAGCATGATTGAGAGGCCTTTTTGGAAATTTGAATCCTTAATTATCAATCCTACTAGGATTCAAGTTTTTTCAAGGTCTTTGAAGGCTTAGGACATGTTGTAGTTTTATTCATTTCCAATCCAGGCTTTGAAACTCCATGTTAATGTTGTCTGGCATAAGTGAAAACTCCATAAGGTCATTGGGACTTGGAAACCTTGAAGATCCAATAGGTTATAGTCACAATGTTACTTTAGAGATTATTTTTTGTTCAAACACTCTTTACTTAACATTTGGATCTTGAATAATCCCATGATAGACCCCAAGGAAGCTATGAGACCATTTGAGGCTTATGAAAGTCCTTTTGAAGAAGCTTGAAAGTCATGTAGGTCTTCATTAGCTTTTCAACATAGATACAAGTCTCTTTTGAATTAGCTACAGGCTTGCAACAACAATTTTTAAACCTATGCTTGAGCTTATGGATGATGATTCAAGACTTGAGACCCTCCTACCCCTATTTTCTCTTATACAAAGGCATTCTAGGTGTAGGAAATAATAGGAATATTATCACAAATAAATAGATTCACTTTAGCTTCTTGGAGTCTTTTAGTTTAGTGGAAACTTTTTAAAATCAAAAAACTTAATGGCCATTTCTCAAAACCTACCTACAACTTCATCACCAATGCTTGAAGAGACACATCTCTCTATGATGGAGCTATTGGGAATGATTGCAAAACTTGAAATGTATGTAAGAGGTCTTGTTTCTATTGAATCATCAAGAAACTCTTTCGGTGTAGACCTATTATCTTCTTAAAACCTTATAATAATTTTGATCATAAGCCTACGAGTTCTTATCAATCCACATCCATGTAATTATCTTGTTTCCTCACCCAACAAGATCACTTAGATCTAACCAAGCTTCCTAAAACTTTGTTATCATTGAACCTGTAATATTCCTTGGGATTATTTGATTTTATTAAGATTATACTAATGTAATCCTCTCCTTTCCTCCATTTTTAGGCATTGAGTAGATCTATTCAATATTGAATCTCCCAAAGATATTGAAACTTTACTTCTTTGTTATAGGCCTACCTATGTCCCTTTTAAATTTTAAACCCTATATAAACTTGGACTACCCATGATTATCACAACTTGAAATTATGCTTTTCATGCTTAAAACCTTCTTTTATTCTTCTTGCATTCACCAAGAAGTCATGTGGAACCTTGATATAAGTTTAAAACCTTTAGAACTAAACTTGTAGGCTTAGGCTTTCACTCTGGTCAATCAAAAACTTGCATGAAACATGGAAAGGACTCAAAGTACAACCTTATCCCTCCTTCAATCATCATGGAAATTCTTTTCATAATCCAGTAATAGAATCTCTTAGATTATATCATCATTTGAAGAATTCACCTTCTCTTATAGACCTATAGAGGTCATTTTATGCTTAAGACCTCACCGAGTATGATTGCCAATGGATTCCTATGAACTAAAACATGAAACCTAGATGATCTTAGTGTTATGTTTTTTGCTTGAGACCCCTTTCTAGGAGAGAACACTTAGAGATGCACTAAAACCTTAATTTTATGTTTGTAGGCTTGCAAAGCTCATTCTCAACCTAGAAGCTCATTGAAATACTCTTGATCATGGCATTCAAGGTTGGTAACTTGCTTGGACATGGAATGAGATGTAAGAAGAGGAATTTTTACTTATTTTATGGTTACTCTATTGATAAATATCACTTTGAAATGATGTAACAATTAATGGTTAAGTGGTGTTATTTATTTACCCTTAATACATTAAATTACATTGGTTAAATAATAATATATTTTATTATTCATCATGAGTTTATCTTCATGTAAATAAATAATAAAATATATTAAATGATTTTTAGAAAGGTTGGACCCATTAATGTGGTGGTTAGAAAATGCCATATTATAATGGCTATATTCCTTGCATATATAATAAAGAGTTTATATTATAAGATGTAATGAAAAAAAGGAGAGTTGAGACAAATGAGGAACTATGGAGAACACATTTCCAAGTTATGTGAAGATTGATTGAGAAGAAGTGAGAGGAAAAAAGATTGTATTGGGTACTTATTAGTTTCTCATAATATGAATAATCTTTGTGGGTGTTTTACCTCTTAGAGGTTTTCCCACGTATATCTTGTGTTAGTTTCATGTATGTCTTTTTTCTTGATCTCATATCTCTATCCATTGCTAATATGCATTATTTTGTTTAATTTATCAAGTTTTAAGTTTTTTATCTTGATTGGATGCCATAGTAAGAGCAACAGTATTTAAAGATCATTATGTAGTCAATAAGACCCAGTTTTGAGTCTCCCAGATGCTTTGGAGGATGTTTTTAAGTTGATTTCAAGTTTTAAATATTCAAAAATATTTACCAAAATCTCATTTCAAAACTTTACTTCTACCTGGGCACTATAATGCGCCATAGTGACAACAACACAATTTGAAGATCAGTTACAAGTTAATAAAACCTAGATTTGGGTCTACCATATGCTTCAAGGGGTAGTTCTAAAGAATTTTTGAGCTTTGTTTCAAAAAAAATGGGTACCTGATCTCCATTAATGCATTCCAACTCCTCCACATGTGTTATTCATATGCCTATGCCTATTGATCCATAGTTTAAAATGGTTAGTTATGTAATAGATTTAATGTTGCATATCTTTATCCTAAAGAAGTATCATGGGAGGTGATCTAAAACATCAAGGAAAAAATTATTCACATGGTTATTCCCAAAATCAAGCCCGATTAGTCAAATTTTAAATTAAGGTATTTAATAAATATAGTTTTTATTTAATACTTTATTATCCACATAAAGTGTGGAGCCCACTTGTTATTTTAATTTTTTATTAAAATTAAATATGTATTTGCATTTAAATTATTTTAATGTAAATATTTAATTCTATTTTATTTTTAAATTCAAAAATAAATAAATTATAATTTAAAAGGGTTATATAGAAGCTAGTGCAAAAAAATTGCTAACTAGCTTCATGGATGAGTTTGCTAGCCTAATTTTGCAAGTGCATTTGTATTAGGTAGGTCTTGTGTTCAAATCCCCTCTATCCTAATTTTTAAAAAAATAGTTTTATTTTATAAACTTTTTTTTAATTTACATGTTCATTCACATGGGAACCTGTGCCCTATTTTGAAAACTTTATTTGATTTTTGACCCTATCAATTGTTTGTTGACCATAGTCATCTAGCCAGTTGATTTGTAGGTTTTGGCATGTTTTAGACACATTAGGAAGGTCATTTTGTTGATTTAAAACATCTTATTATTTTTACAACAATTTTGTCAAATAGTGCAATTTATGACACTTGTAACCACTTTTGCGGCACTTGTGATTTTTACCTTTGTTGTAGTTCTTTATGTTTTTTGAATTAAATTGAAATCAACTAAGTGGTTAGTGTTGTTTAATCACTAGAATATTTTTTTTTATTTAAAAATAAAGTATAAAACATGTTTAAAAGATTTTTTTTTCTAAATCTTTTTTTGTGTCAGTTTAGTATAAAATGTAAACTTGTAGTGTCAACTTTAAAAGGAAGAAGATATTTTCATGACGTAAATTATAATATGAGTTATTCTTAATAAGATATATAATATTTGGATAACTTAGTATCATATTATTAGTGAATTTATTAAATGTGCATCACATTACATGTTTGTTAAATTTAACATGCTTGATTGTAAGCCTACATCCACTCCTATTGAAGTTAATGTTAGGCTTGATCCAAAACTTGTGTGATAAAGATAGCCCATCTCTACATATATCTTATTGGTATTTTTATTTATCTAACCATTACTAAGATAAATATTTCATATGATATGGGTGTTGCTTCCAAATTCATACAAGATCCATACTTGTATCATTAGAAATTAGCAAAATTGATAATACGGTATATAAAAAGAATTGTAAATTTTGGTTTATATTATTCTTCCTTTTAATTATGCTAATTTATTTGGTTATTGTGATGATAAACATACTATGATGAGTCTACTTCTGGATATATGTTTATGTTTGATGTAGGTTCTATCACTTGGATCACTTCATGTAGAATTTGCTAAAGAATCTTTGTGGCTATGAAGGATGATAGAAGAACATCAAGTGGAAGTTTTTCATTGTAACAACTTTTTTGGTGATATTCAAAGTTGTATATCCTTGGAAAAAAATTCAATGCAACACCAATGAACTAAATCCTAATTAAGTTCATTCAATTTTGGTCTTATAGAAGTTCCCATTGAGGAGTGTGCATGAGAATGTCACTTCTTAATATCCATGTGGGTCATCTGTTTCCTTCTCTCTCTATACTTCTCCTTATAAATCATTGTAATATATCATTGTATTTAATTTTTATAAACTTAATATATAATTTTATATTTTACCCAACACATAGTATCATGGAGGTGCTTATGTTATAAAAGACTCCAATATGCTTGGTTGATTATTCATGAGAAATTGTGGGATGTGTTCTAACTCTAGGATGTGGTCTCACGATCATGCTAGCCTAAACTCACTTTAAGTGGTTTAGGGTAACATGGTGTAATTATTTTAAATGTGCCTATGGGGACATAGTGCAAAACCTTTAGGTGTCTATGGGTGTATAGTGTAATTCCTTTAAAGGTGACTATGTGACTATGGTCTCATAGTGCAATAACTTTAGGTATCTATAATTGTATAGTGTCATTCCTTTACAGGTGACTATGTGATTGTGGTTACATGGTGTAATATCTTTGGGTATCTATAGTTAAATAGCATAATACATTTGTTTGATTATGTTTACATATAAAAATTCATTTAAAGGTGTCTATTACATGATGATGGTTCCTCCAATTATTACCTCCTAAAACTTATCATGTAGATGGTTCATGGAGTGTAAGTTCATTATGTTTTTACCCCATAAAACTCATCATGTGGATGGTTCATGGAGTATAATTTAATTGTTATAAATGTGATTATGACATGTATCCCCACTTAACATTAAATGGGAGTATTAGAATAATTAATGGTTAAGTGGTGTTATTTATGTACTATTAATACATTAAATTATGTTTGTTAAATAATAATATATTTTATTATTTATCATGAGTTTATCCTCATATAAATAAATTATAAAATATATTAAATGACCTTTAGAGAGGTTGGACCCATTAATGTGATGGTTGTAAAATGTCACATTATAATGGTCAAATTATCTTGCCTATATAATAAAGAGTTTATATTGTAAGATGTTGTTGAGAGAAGAATTTGGATTGTAAAGCTACGCAAAATATTTTTCTAATATTCATGTGTTATGTACTCATTTTATCATGTATAAGTCTATCGTGTCCTATCTCCATGACTTATAATAGGTTAGAATATGAACAGACTCCACTTTTGATGCTAAGTATGAGAAGAACATGAATAGTCATAGACTAAAAATGTATATATATACTTGTGTTTGTAAGAATAATAGAGTTCCACTTTTGAAGAGATCAATAGAGACTTATCTAATTATGGTTACATGTGTAATTTCTTACTTTGTTCCTTGCTTGTATTCTCATATATAATGTTTGATTATTTTATGTCTAATTTAATCTAAATACTCTATTTATGTTAATGAATCACTAATTGTTCTTACTTCCTATCTAACATATGATAATTCACACTTGCTATGTTTTTGTTATCCAACCTCTTATACGAATATGATACTCTATTTTGTGAACTAAAGTATATCCTAACTATCCTCATCCTTAGCATGTTTTGATGCTTCAATAATCTCTGCTAATAATGGTGTGGTGAGTATGGAGCACTCCTTCTAAAGGAAATAATGTTAAGATGGTTATCAAGGCAGAGAGTTATTGAGACATGGTTGGACCAAAGAGCATGTAATTTTGTAGAAGAAGAATCAAAATGGACTAGTCTTCCCATATAGGAAATAATTAAAGAGCATATTTATGGAGAGATTTATAAAAAAATTGGTTTAAGTTACCTAAATTTATAGTTAATTGGTTAGCACATCTGGATTATTATTGTTTTAACCCAAGAATGGAAGAAACAATAATCTAGACTAAAGAAAAGATAGACTGGTTGTAGAAATTGGAAACTAACTAGATAAAAATAATAGATTATTGAGTTTCTGCTACTATAGATGGATAGATAACTAATTTTACATTACAATGATATATAGCTTTTGAAGTCTCATAGGACATATTTATCAGAGTAATTAGAGGGAAATTTTTATAGCAACTACCTATCCTTGTGAAGAAGTTAGTTGCAGATAAGGCCATGATGCCTACACTAGCCAATATGGAGTAGTCACTTCAGGAGTATAGGGGTGTGTGTAACATGATAGTGAATAATGATTAGATGAGAAAATAGGGATCTATGTGATAATGTAATGGACAAAAATGTAGAGGTAAAAAATGTAATATGACAAAAATGTAGTGTGATAAAAACATTGCAAGGACAAAACATAGCAAGAAAAAATGTAGCAGTATTGGTAGTGTCACAAAAATGTTGCAAATATAATAATTAGGATATTTTAGTGATTATCACATTGTTTATTTATTTTCTAGTTGATTTTAGTGATAATATTTAACATTTCATGGTGGAAAAGTAATTTACTAAATTTACAAGTAAAATAACATAAGAAAATGTGATTTCATGAGTTTGGACCTTTAATTAAAAGTTGTGTTTGCATCTATGTGAGTGCATCCTTTACTATGTTTTATTCCTATGATGTTTTATCCTCACTACATTTTTTACTTACTACATTTTATCCTCGCTATGTTTTTCATGCTATGTTCTTAACCGCTAATTTTTGTCCACTACTTTTTTGATGGATGTCGCAAATAAGGATTGAACCTGAATCTAGAATGGAGACATAAGGGAAGAAAAGTCTAGATTCATAACATGAGCTATGATAATAGAATAAATGGAGTAAATAAAATAATACCCAGGTATTTGTGAGTAGAGTTAAGAGTAGCAGTAAAATAGATGATGAATGAGTAAAAAGACATGATGAGCAAGATGAAAGAGATAAAGAATGAAGGATGGAGAAAGAAGATGATGAATGTTGATAGATAGAAAGAAATGATGAAGAATGAAAGGAAGAAGAGAGTTTTGAAGAAGAAGGAAAGAATATTATATAATAAGAGTAGTTAGATGATAGATTTTATGTGCAGCTACAAGAATGGGTATTATTAGAAGAAGGACATGAAGAAGTAAGTAAAGAATCAGACCAAAGTCAGAAAGTAATCACAAGTTCAAGCATAGAATAAGTCATCATAGGAAAGAATCAATCACCAAAATATCACACATACCCACAACCCAATTTCTTATATTATAGTATAAGTTTTTAACTAGGTGGATAGGAAGACAGTAGTTGGGAATATTCATTTTCAAAACAAGTGCATCATTGGGGTACTAAAATTGAAATAGCATCAATTTGAAAGGCTTTAAATGCCATAGGGTTTGTTGAAACCAATCATAGAAAATAACGAAACATATAAAAATAGAGTGCATAGGTTAACTGTCCTAGTGCATAAATAAAACTTTGTAGTACACAAGCAAGATCACATAAAACATAGCTTCTTATTGTAACAAGTATGCAATAGATCCCCTTGACACTAGCTTACACAATGGGTGTTTTAGGATCATTTATAAATTTGGTGACATATGATGGGTCTATGAACCTTGAACAGTATTTACTAACCTATGAGATGAGATGGAAAGCTAAGGATATTACTAATGAGGTTATCAAAAAGTGTGAGTTAATAAGGGAAATGAATAGAAGAGAACTTGAGTTTATATACCATAGAGAAATTTAGCAAGAAAGTCTACAATAGGTTAAGAAATGGCTCATCACAAAGTTCAAGATAAAGAAATGTGCAATTCAGACTATTCAAGACTTGAAGGAGATAAGGTATAATTTGGAAGAATCAATTTGCAAAAATGATCACAAGTTCTCTGATTTTATAAACAAGGTGGAATTTGCCTTAGCAGATAAAGATAAAGTTGTATGATTTGTCAAAGGACTACATTTTATAATCAAATTTGCTATTGCATAAACTCAATATGATACTAAAGCAGATGCTAGAGCTATTACCCTATAAATAAAGAAAATTGAAGACTATGGGGAAGCTCATATCATAAGTTCTAAGATTGAAAATACATTACAAGATTTTATGAAGAGGATGGAGTAATATCATGAGGTGGATAAACCTAAGTTAATTCTATGGTGAATAGAGTGTGGGAAAGAAGGACATCATAGGAATGATTGTCTTAAGATCAAGACAGAGTTATGTGAAATCTATCAAGTAGTAAGACATACAACAATGCAATGACATCTCCTACAACATTATGTCAAGAACCCACAGCATTTACATTGTAATTTTTGTAAGTTTCACAATCATGATGAAAAGAATTATAGGGATTTATAGGATATCAAAGAAGACATCATCGAAAATGTATTCATCTTTGCTATATAGAAAATGTCTTTAGTGAAGCAGATGATTCCAAGCCCAGAGGTTGATAAAGGTTACGTGACCCAAGAAGGTCATAAATGGATTCCTAGTTCACCTCAGTACCAGCCTCAAGGTCTAACTAGTTGGACCCCTCCTTCATCAAGTTGGACACCACCATCACCATAATACTATTATACATCACCCTAGATTATAGCAATGACATAGCAATAGCAAACTAGTTGGACCCCATCAATAACATAAAAACAATTTGGAATTGGAGATAATACCCAACAGCATCAACATTAGAATATAGTGCAATAACAAAGAGGGTATAGGAGAAGTTATCAATCAAACAAAGGTGGATCTATGGGTAGATATAGATGAGGTTTCATATATATATATATATAAACTAGACTTTCCTTATGCTATGCAAGAAACTAGTTGGATGAAGGTAAATTCTGAAGAGAACTCAAAAGCTCTATGCATAACTGAGTTTAAATTATTTTATGAGCATACTAAACCTTAGGTATAATATTTAATAACTCAAAAGTTGAATACATCTGAATAATGAAGCCTAAACCAATAGTTACTAATAAATTGTCAACCTAGTTTGTCATAAAAGATTGTGCATCCATGTCTATTAAATCCCCTACTCATTTAACTTTATATATCAAGTAGATGATCATAGGTAAGATTATATAGAGCCAAATAGAGAAGGCACTTTTCCTTAGGAAATATCTTCATCTTTTAGTGGAGACTCAGGTATGCACCTACTCAACTAGGCTCATGGTGATCATTAACTTTAACCTATGATAATGTTCTTTCCATATGAGAGACAACTTCTTATGTATTATGTAACTAAGGATATCAATCGATTAATTATGTACCTACAATTTCATGTACCTACCATTAGTCTATGGGTTATTTCTTTGAGTTATGATCTAAAGAGAGTTATAGTGACATGGTGGGTAATTCATATAAATGATCAGCTTAAATGGGATGATGCGTGTAAACTCATGATTATCATATTTCAACTACCACAAATCAAAATAAATTGGACTTTCTTCCAAGAAAGAGAGTTTCATGAAATCCATATTCATAAATGTGTTAAAGGGTAGACTAAAGAACGTGTGGCATTGAAGTACTAGGTTTACATCTTTCATTACACATTGGCTCCTTTACCATTAGCATGGTATATGCATCAAGAATGTAGAAGGGAGACAAAGCATTGGGCACAAGTGAAAAATGAATTCATATAGATATTTTTTTTCAAGATGAAAACCATTTGGTTCACAATGCATTACTAAAATTCAAACATTTACTATGACATAGGTGCACAAAAGATTTAAGCACTATGACAGAATCCTTTGCGTAGAATAATGTAACTTCTTATCTAAATATAACATTACAAAGATATAAAGATGCCAAGAAAGAAGAAAAATCTCTCATGCAGCCATGACACCAAATAAAATATTAATAAGAAGACATTGAAGATTAATATATTGATGGTGATATTGATTTAACTAATTTGTTTGAACCTGAACAGCTAGTAGAACCAGTAAATGACCTTGGCACAGAACCTACTAAAGAAGAAAAGATACATAACATAAAAATTATAGAATAAGAATGGGAAAAAATGATATAAGAATATGTTGATGATAAAAAAAACATAAGATTTTTTATAATCCCATTAAAAATCATGTAGCAAACATTGGAACTGAGGAGATTCTTAAATTGGCACATATAGGTGATTGTTGGATCGAAGCTAAATTTTTTGAAGCTATGCAACTTCTACAAGATTATCAAGATTTATTTCCCACTAAATTTTTAGAGGTTATAATATTCAATCCATCACTAGACAAAATACATATCAAACTTAAGGAATGACCATGACCAACAAATAAATGGCCATACAAGTTGAATCCAAACGTGAAAGTCAAAGTAAAGGCTGAAGTTGATAGAATGAAAGATTTACGTATAATCTATCCCATAGAAATGGAAGCTTAGATTAGTCCCATAGTATTGAAGCATAAGAAAATAAGGTAAATCATAATATGTGGTGATTATCTAATTCTAAATGATGCATGTGTCAATGATCCATTTCTGATTTACTTCATAGATGAAGTTTTGGAATCTGTCATAGGATATGAAGTTTATTCTTTCATAGATGGATTTAGTGTCTATCATCAAATACCCATTGTAGAAGAAGATAGAGATAAAATGAATTTTTCCATAGAATGGGGATCTTTTATATACAAAGTAATGACTTTTGGCCTCAAGAATGCACCTACAAGTTTTTCTCGTGCAGTTTTGACTGCATTCAAAGATTTCATTCATCACTTCCTAGAAGTCTATCTCAATGAATGGGTAGTCTTTTCCTTATTTAAAGAACATTTGTCTAAATTTTGCCTCATTTTAGAATGATACTAAGCTTTGCACATTTCTCTAAATTTAAAAAAATGTTTATTCTTTACACCTTTTTGTATCGTACTAGGTCATGTAGTGTGCGATGAAGGCATTTTGGTAGAGAAAGCTAAAATTGTAATCATACTAAGTATGCCTCCACCAATCAACTCCATGGAAGTGTGATATTTTCTTGGACATATAGGGTATTACCAAGAGTGTATCAAATGATATGCATCCATTTCATCTCCATTGAATATTTATTACGTAAAGGTGTAAAGTTTATTTGGATTATTTAATGTCAAGCATCCCTCATAGAATTGAAGCAATATTGGTCACTACACCTATCCTCATCTTTCTAGATTAGAACAAGCCCTTTCATGTGCACATTGATGCTTTAGGTATCATAGTTGGTGTTATGATTTCACAACTAGGAGATGGTGGGCTAGACCACCCCATACATTTTTCAAGCCAAAAGTTGTTTGATGCAGAAAAGAATTGCATGACAACTAAAAGAGAAGCATTGGATATAGTGTTTGCACTGCAAAATTTTTGACACTATCTTCTTATGAAACCATTTCAAGTTTTCACAGGTCATCAATATTTTTTCTACCTTTTCAATAAGCCAATGCTTGGAGGATGCATTTCTAGATGGTTGATGTTATTTTAGGAATTCTAATTTTACATTAACATCAAGCCAAGTAGAAAAAATGTGGGGCTAGATCATCTCAATCGCATTCCCAATGGTGAAGAACCAAAATAATTACAAGAATATTCTCTTGATGCTCATTTATTTCACTTTTTATGATCCTCAAAAATTTTGAAGTAATTACTAACTTATTCAAATAAGGAGTATTCCCTACACACTACCAAGAAAGAGACTAGAAATAATTTGTCACTAGAGCTTTGCCCTATACCATCATCAATTGGATTTTGTGTCATTTGAGGAAGGATAAAGTATTGTGTAGGGTAGTTCTGGAACATGAATAGCCATAAATCTTGCAGTAGGCACACCAAGGAATAGCAAGAGGATATTTTACTAGAGAAACTACTATTAGGAATTTGTTATAGAGTGGGTTATGAAGGTTGAATCTTTTTTAGTATGCACATTGAGTAGCACAACACTACAATGTATGTCAATGCATAGGTAAACCACTATAAAGAGATGAAATGCCCTTACAACCTTTGTTATCCAAACAACCTTTTAAATAATGGGACATTGATTTTATCAAACCTATCAATCCACTAAGTAAATGCAGTAAATCAAGGTATATTATCACTACAATAGATTACTTTACCAAATGGGTTAAATTTGTTGTAACACCTATCTATGGTGAGAAAGATGTAGTAGAGTTTCTATACTAAAATATTATTACAAGGTTTGTATGCCCCATCAATCTCATTAGTGATCGAGGGACACACTTCTTGAATAACACCATCAAGGCTCTTACTTAAGAATTCATTATTTTTTATCATAAAAGCATTGCATACCATCCAAAAGTTAATGGCTAAACTAAGGCTTCTAAAAAAGTGTTGGTTAAAATGTTGAAAAAGATCTATACATCAAGAGGGATGATTGGGAAGATCACATTCCTATGATTTTGTGGGCATATCATACACACTATAAGAGGGCTAAAAGTTTTACTCCATTATAATTGGTGTATGGGCTTGAATTAGTTATGCCAATGGAATATTTGGTATACATTATATGCATTAAAATGGTTATGAGACTAGGGGATCATGAGTCTCTAGCTAACAGACTTTTTAAACTAAATAAGATGGATGAGTATCAATGCAAATCATCTTGGATGCAAGAAGTTCATAAGCAGAGCCAAAAATCATGGCATGATAGGAATCTATGTCATAAGGAATTTCATAAAGATCAACCAATTTTGTCATATGATAGTCATTTCAGAGCATTTTCATGTAAATTATAGATTTGATGGAAAGGGTCTTATGCTATATGAAATATTACAACAAGAAACCATTTTTTGAGAGATCTACAGGGAACCATTTTGCTAGGGTGGGTAAATAGATGTAGGTTTAAGCCCTACAACCAATAGTCTTAATTAATCTTAGTCTACTAAGTGAGTGGTTTTTGAGTAGCATCGAGCAGATTAGTATTTCTCATTTATACATGTTTTTTGTGTGTTTTTTCTGTGTGTGTGTGTGTGTGTGTGTGTGTGTGTGTGTGTGTGTGTGTGTGTGTGTGTGTGTGTGTGTGTGTGTTTAGATGATCTCTTCACCACTATTTAGGAACCAAAATTCCAAGTATAGCGTGTACTATTTGTGTACAATAAAATTCATGCACACCATCATGGATGTCTATAGGAGTGAAATAAACTAATTTAGTCTATGAAATGTATATACAAGTCACATCAACAAAGATCTTCATCATATAATAGTCATCCCCAAGTAGTTAATGCTAGATCCAAGGTTAGATTCACTTAATATTCAACAAACCGATGGTCAGTCAACATCATATGTTCATATTCATGTATAGACAACAAATAAAATAGTGGTTTATCTCTACACATGTGCCAATGACTAATTATCTTAATTTCTATATCAGATAAGATTTGCCACATTATCAATTACATTCATGTCTAATGGACAACTCAGCACAACATTTATATAAAAGCCAACAAGTGTAAAATCTATAAAGACATAAGCTTATGACCCAAGTCTACATTTCATCCTTGAAAATATATAAAAGCCAACAAGTTTAAAATCTATAAAGACATAAGCTTATGACCCAAGTCTACATTTCATCCTTGAAAATATTTTCATAGCTTGTAATTTCAAAGATCCAAGCTAGTTTTATTGCATAGAGAGCCAATAGATTTTCAGTTTCATCACTTTAGCAATCATGGATACTTCACAACTCATTGAGGGTTTGACAGACATAAAAAGAATCAATGGTTGTTGATATGGAACTAAGGAAAACAAAATTCAATGATCTAAATCCATTTGATTTCCTTTGAGCAATAGAGCAAAAGCTATTTCACCCAGACCCCATCGATGTTGTGTAACCACTAACTCTCATAACCCCCCACCTTTCCACAATATAGATGTTGAGTGCCTACTTTGAATGCCCACTTTTGGTGACTTGGGGGAGATTATACAAGTCTTTCTTGGCTGATATAATGATGGAAACATTTACATCGGCCCGGATACCACCATCATCATCAACATATTAGTAATGGCCTGAGATTTAGACATGTCTACACGATGGGACTCCCTTGCTCCATATAAGACAAGAATGTCACCTATTCTCTAGAAGGTTGGAGATTTATATGTTTGAGGATCTATAGGGATCCAAATTGAAGAAATTCATGATGAACCAATGTGCATACTTATATAATTCATCAAATAAAGGTTTTGGTAGATAACTAAGTCTACAAAACAAAATCTAAAAGGGGTCATGAACATCGCTCACCACATGATCCACTAAAATTATTAATTCAATTGGCATAAATACTTCATTCAAGAGCTACTCATGAACAATGACAATTGTTTCACATCTCCCAAGCAAACATTTTAGTACCAATTCCTCATTTTTTATTGTGCTTCACATGATAAAAGTCCCTTGAGGAATAGGTGTACCCCGACATTGACTATTAGCCAATGTAATAATTCACCAACCTCATATGGTGATGTAAGCATAGAGCCCTAGATCATGAGGGAAAATTCAACTCATGGTGGGAGGAGTGCCTAGAGCCAATCACCACACATCCTTGGGTACCACTGGATTTAATGCAATACTTGGGCCAACAAGTTTTTGTCACCTTTCTATTGAAAGGTGTATTCATACATATCCATAAGATGACAAAGTCACCTTTTGGACATCTCCCATTGTTTGTTACCATAGCCATGACACAAGCCAAAGTTGACAAATAAAAATATTTTGTATCTAGGCATGCAACACCACTCCAAGCCATACCACATAGCATAGCCATCCTTGTAGCATAGCAATAAGAGGAAACCACCAATTCATAGATATAAAAAGGAACATGTAATTTTTCCATTGAGAATCAATATGCATCTCTTCAATTTGCATGTAAGATAAGGAGCATGATGACCTAGTTAGATGATACTAAGGTGCCTTACATTGCAATATCGTGTGACCTACTGTAGATGGTGATGAATGAATAATAATTCTACCAAGTAATGATTATTTACATGGTTAGAGACTTCTATGATAAAGAGGAGGAGAATGAATTATTCTTGTAAAAATTTATACACATAGTATAAGTACATAAGAAAGTTCCTTCAAATATGTGGGTGGACCTACCATCATTCCTTGCATCCATCATCATCAACACTATGTAAGAAGAAGTTGAGTAGTTATAGTGAAGGATTAACTTCTTCTAGCAATAACCATCTACCACCTTCATAGTTGAAGATGTCTTTGTGCCACTTCTAAAAAGCCTACCAGATGCCCTCATGCACATGCCACAAACTAGGTACAAGGCTAGGGTGTCATCCACCCTCAAAAAATGCACATTCAATCAACCAGTGTCAATGTAGGAAGCATAACCTACTTCATCTTCCACTTCACCACCACCTAAATGTAGATTGGTCATTCTAGGGCATAAGAAAGCATAGGTTTCTAGCTTAGTGGTCTAGCCAAGTGAATTACCACCTTCACCACAAGCCAAGGAGGTTGAAGATCTCACACTTGAACAACCCATAGTAGAAGAATAATAGGATTCAAGGGAATAATTAGCTTGTGCAATAGAATGATGAGTTAGAAAGGAGGAGAAGAAATGCCATATAAATTAGGTTCAACAAAAACAAGCAAGTTAGCAAGCTAAAGAAGCTGAGGCTACATAAAATGCCCAAGATGTAGAGGATGACTGATAGAAGGATCTTGAGGTGGATAATAAGTCACAAGAAGCTACCAATGTATCTAAGCAAGCACAAGAGGTACAAGCTTAGAAGGACAAAGAAGCTAATCTCACTACCAAGGCTAAAGTTAAAGAAGAAGAAAAAAAATAGGATGCAATGACACAGGTAAAGCAAGACATGAAAGATGCCACACATGTATAGTATCACTTTGAGGAAGTTACAATGAAGAATAAGGAAGAAGAAGATGAATCCATATGCCAACAATAAGCACAGGCACAAGCATAGGCATAGGCACAAGTACAGGCATAGGTTACAATTGAACAAGCCTAGGATACTACCCTGGTAAATTAAAATAAAGAAGAATAATGTGCATATAAGATTTAGGTAGATGACTAATAATCCAAATATAAAATTGTGTAATAAGAGTTGAATCAGAAAGTAGAGGAGGTCAAACAAAAATAGGCTGAAGACATTATGTAATAAATCAAGCTAGAAATAAAGGTTATAGTATAACAAAAATAGGTACCTGAGTAACAACAAGCTAAAGTATATTATCATAACAAGAAGAAGAACCAACTATATCTCCAATAGGTATACATCTCCTAAAATTTCCTTTGGGAGTAGTTTGGCTCTAGTACATACCAACTATGGGTGCTTAGCACACCACTTTCTCTCTCCCACTTATGACCATGCCCTGACTTGACCCTTTAGTGACTTCCATCACATTGGTAGTGCTCCCCCTCTAGTAGGAAGCATAATTGGATGTTTTTAGACTCTTATTGATAAAACAACTCAAGGACATGGTAGCATTCTAGGATTCTATTATGCAAAAGGCTACCTATTTGGAGCAGGAAATGGATCAATCAAATGTTGATAATGTTGAGTTGAAGGATTAAATCCATGAAGATGCAAAGCTTATCTAATATTCATGTCTCATTTTGGTCTCTTAATCAATCAAGGACCAAGTCATGTCTGACCATTGTAAACTCATGACTCTAGTCTCTAAGTTAACCAAAGACTAGTACATAGCTTAGAAACTTTGCATAGTCATCACATTGGGACAAGATGTCAAAACCAAGGCTATGACTCTCATCACTTTTATGAAGGAGTTTCAAGTCATGTTGGACACTATTGCACTTCAATCACAATAGGTCACACATAACTTACTAGACTAGAAACAACAACTAGATAATTCTTAGCCAATTCTAGTGCAAACTTTGCCATGGCTACCACCATCAAAAAAACCATGGTCAACCATACCACCACTGGGGATGAGAAGAATGGAGCACTCTAGGAGTCACTCAAAAATAATTACAATGTACATGACAACCTCCTTAATTGGTAGAGTCAGGTTTTGCCTAGTTCTTTTGCCAGCCTCCAAGCTCAATGTCATGTACATAAGATGGAGTAGTTAAGTGGTGAGATTCAAACTCAAGTCACTAACACCAAGGTATCCATAAGCATGAATAAGGACAAAAATATCAAGAATATCATTGGTTACCATGTTTCATTTTTCACCCTATTGTGGATGATCCAAGAAGTCATTCTAGATCGGTATGCTTACAACACTGATTTGACTCCCTTTTCTAGTGAAGTTTCTCAAATTATCAACACTCTTGCATACAAGCCACCTTTGGAGCTCAAGCATATCATCACTCAATGAAATGCTACACATTCCAATTCCAAGGAATATTTTTCAATCATCATCTATGTCCATACCACCATCAAGTTAAGTATTGCATAGAGTATGAATTTTGGAAAATTTTGTATAGCATTTTATATTGGGGATGACTTAGTAAGACAAGTGGGGCCAAGTTGATTGAAAGCACATAAAATGTGGCCACATAATTATTCTATCCTATTTAAAACCCATAAATGGTGGTAGGTTGGTATGCTACTTAGTTGAAAACTTGAAAGGGTGGCTAAGTAGTACACAAGAGGTGAAACCTAGAAACTGTGCCTTGAGTGATTACTGTGACTCTTACTAGTTTACCCACTTCTTCAACCTCAGCTCACTTGTGAAATTTTGGATATCATATAACATTATCTTAAGATGAGACAAAATTTTAAATATGGGAAAGGTTTGGGAGAAGAATTCAGATTGTAAAGCTGTGTAGAATATTTGTCTAATATATGTGCATTTGGTACTCATTTTATCATATATAAATCTATTTTTTCCTATCTCCAAAAATTTTAATATGTTATAATATGAAAAAAATCCACTTTTGGCACTAAGTAAAATAAAAAAATGAACATTCATAGAATGTAAACATTTATATAAACTTGTGTTTGTAATAATAATAGAGTTCTACTTTTGAAGAGATCAATAGAGACTTATCTGGTTATGGTTACTTATGTGATTTGTTACTTTGTTCTTTGCATTCTCATGTATAATGTTTTATTAATTTATGTTTAATTTAATTTAAATACTTTATTTATGTTAATTAATCACTAGTTGTTTTTACTTCCTATTTAATGTATGATAATTCACACTTGCTATGTTTTTGTTATCCAACCTCTTGTATGAATATGATACTCTATTCTGTGCACTAAAGTATATCCTAGATATCCTCATCGTTAGCATGTTATAATGCTTTAGGAACCTTTGATAAAAAAAATTAATGAAAAAAATGAAATTTGAGACAAATGATTAAATGTGGAGAACACATTCCCAAGTTATATGAAGATTGATTGAGAAGAAGTGAGAGGAAGAAAGACTATATTGGGTACTTGTTAGTTTCTCATAATATGAATAATATTTGTGGTTTTTTACTTATTAGAGGTTTTACCACGTATAAATTATGTTAGTTTCATGTAATCCTTTTCTATTGATCTCATATATAGATCCATTGATTGTATCTATTATTTTTCTTAATTTATCATGAAACACATTGGAGACCTCTTACCTTTCTGCAGACCTGCACATATATTTCCAAGATGGAAACCTCACAACCACTTTGATAAAGGGTCCCAAGAATATAACTTATCTTGGAATACATGAAGGGTTAGAGGAGTATTTAAGGATTGGTTGATACTTACTCATCAAAATAAACATTCCAATATGCACCAAACCCTCACTTTTCAAACTTTGGACCTATATAGGTCTTCTCATTGGAAATGATCACCTTGAAAACCTTGGCCATGATCCTCAGGGCCTATAACCTATTTAGAGAGTTCCCAAGAGAAAATTATAATATTTATATGACATGAATGCATGGATTCAAATTTTTTGAACTAGTTTTAATACAATTCATGAAAGAGAAGTCCCTAAAACACTTTCATAACCCATGGTAACCTAAAGACCTATAGGTCTTCTTAACTTGTTTGAAACCTTATTTTAGGAACTTGATCATGGTATTTAAGGGAATGTAACATATTTAGAGGGGGTAAATATTTAAGGAGGGTATTTTATTCTTGTATTTTATCCCATCCCTTCATGAGAAAACACCTTAAAATGTAATAAAAATATGGTTCTTCTCCCAAACCTGCAACTCAAGTTTTTTTATCTTAAAACTAGCTAAAACCCTATAGCATGGATTCCAAGGTTTGTAACTTTCTTGGAGGGTGATTTTAGAGTCTATAAATCATATCTAAGCCTTTTTTATCATTAATTCCATTATAACAAGCCTAAAATCACAAAAGATAGATCCATGAGCTCTTAGGGTTTAAGGGGTTTAGAGGCAATTTATGGTCTTCTTGATTATTTGGCATGATTCGAAGCTCCATCATCCAATTTAATGGATTTATATGATGTTATATATACTTATTAACCTCATCCAATATCCATTATCTACCATGCAATAGGATAAGTGAAAATAATCCCCAAATCATACCTCTATCAAGCTCATCCATAGGTTATTTTAACCTCTTAACAATGATTCATAGCCTAATTTGAGTATTTATTCTTCTTAACACATAGAATGAATCCTTTAATACCTCCTCCTCCCTTTTCAATTCCTATACAATTCCATGCAACTCCTCAGTGAATATGGCATATCTCTAAAAATAACTTATGAAGGTCTGTGAAGGAGATTTAAGGTCTAGTTTAGCCTGTTTTGGAGCTTGAGAGCATGAATCTCCTCCTTGAAGACCTATGAGGGCTTAATCATGATGTGAGGGTCTTAATATGGCCTTTTATTTCCTTAGGAATCCACTGTATATTTTTTTAGTTCTTGAAATCCTATCACAAAACCATGTAACCTCTTAAAAATATTTTGATCAAAACTTGCAATCTCCTTGAAATACAACCTCATGAAATCTAGTTTTTCTTTTATCATTACCTAAAATATATGATTTACATCCATAAATGGACCTATTTTCATTTAAATGTCTTGAAAAATATATTTTAATTCATAAAATCTCCATAACCATGCTTATATGAAACACTTATGTGATGGTCAAGTCATTCTTCCATGTTGAAGGAGAAATCAAAATCACCAAAAGGAAAAGTGGAGGGAAATAACTATTTATAATGCCCTTTTTACTTGTTATATAGATTAAAGAGGGTTATAGATGAGTTTTTTCAACATTATATGACTTTTTGAGACATTAAGAAGGTTTATTCTCCAAAAATGACTTAAATGGGCTTAAATAAGACATGTTTACCTTTTACACCCTCAAATGCACTTTTAAGATCCTTATGGTGTGTTCATGATCTTGTTATGACTCATGAGACTCCTTTTTCCCTATTCATAATCTCATTAATGCTGAATTAAGATCTTGTTCTTTGTTCATGACCTTGAGATGACATATTTGACTTTTGTAAAGATATTGCATTGTCTTCAATCAAGATAATTCTAGGCATGATAACCAAGACTTAAACAAGACCTTAAGACACATTATTTTTCACAGAGAGGTCCTCTAATTGTCCTATCATTAAAAATTCCTCTAAAAATGACTTCAAGACTCATTCAAGGTAACAAAAGTACAAGAGACCTTAGTGACTTTGTGCATACCTGATCATGAACCTACCTAACCATCATGAGATGTTTGCAATGAAAATTATTCAACCAAATTTTGAAAAAAAATATCCTCTCAAAGTGTCCAAGCTCTCTAGGTACCAAGGTTGGTTATAATATCCAACACTACCTACATATCCAATACTCCGAATAGGGCCTTATACTTATGTAATTATCCCCTACGTGTTGGCTTGTGTGTGAATCATGAAATGTGTGAAAATCAAAAACACCAGTGACCTAGATTTTAACTTGGATAATTGAGCTCTTGGGATAATCCTTCATTATTTCATACTTATATATGTATTATTCCTATGAATTATATGAGAATAGTTGAAAATAGGGGAAAAAATCTTTATTAAGTACTTGATTGAATATTTTTGATAGTTTACCTTAGTTTTTGTTAGGTGAGGAGTGAGTGAGGGTTGATCATGTATTTATACCAATATATTTGGAGAATAACTCACATTAAATCACTTAGTCCAACCATTAGGATACATTTAATTTGAAAATTATATTACTTTAGTGCACTAAACACTTACGTTAGAGTAGGACACCTACAACAATGTAGGTATCTATGTAGGATGCAAGCATCTAAGGAGTATAAAAATATGTACATGATTAAAACTTTTAGAGGTATAAGATAAGAAATTTTTAAGTATTTTGGATAAGATAGAAGGCATGGGTCATCAACATAATACTAGTCAAACTAAGAGATAGGCTAAGGGGAACAAGAAAGAGAAGATGTGAGAATTATAGAAGTAGAAAAGGTTTAAAACTGAGCAGATCAACCAATGTCTGAGTTTGCCAAGTGTACAAGACTGAGGTGATATATAATTTATAAATAGTGTTTAAATTTTCCCCCCTTTAGTCTAGTAATAAAATTTGTAATTTAAAGGAAATAAATGCATACCTAAGTGTGTATAACACACCTTGTCTTTACTTCAGTCCAACTTTAGTTCTTTATTGGTGACTGACCTGTAACCAAGATCATGTTACAATATATAATTAGCACATATAATCTGAAACCAAAATTATTGAAATGATTTGAAAATATCAAGGTTTAAGAGTACACTTATGTATCAATGCAATCATCTTGCCTATTGGCAACTTGATTTGAAAGATGTATCATTATGAATCACTAAAACTGAGATTAGGATAAATATATAAATCTATAAAGTACATATATATATGGAGATAGAGAGAGAGAGAGAGATAATGGGGGCCATACCCCCACCCTTATAAAAAATGTGGATTGCCACCTGGTAGTTAAGACTAACTCAATTATGCAACCCAATCACACTTATAACCTAGTGAGAGTGAGTGAACCAAGTCAACTCACACTATCAAAATAATGAGGGTAGATGATACAATCAAGTCTAACTTGAAATTTTGGTAAGATTGAGTGATTTAATCATCTAAACCATACCAAAATATAGACCAACTATTATAGTATATTGGCTCAATATAGTTCATAAAATTCTAACCTGGTGGGTGGTGACAATCCTTGAAAGTGTTTATAATTTGAAACTAATTTATATTTTTAATAATAGACACACATTGCATAGCATATACACCTTAGATATGTCTCATACTAAAAATATGTATAACAATGGTACCAATATATATAATTCTACCATAAATGTGTATTTGAATCATATAACTATGTACTTTGGTTAATTTATAAATTTGAACAAGTGTGGGTGACATGTTACCATAACATTCCCCAACTATATATATAGATAAATCTAAAAATTGATATAAGTTCTAATGTGGAGGACATGTTTCCAAAGCATTCCCCCACTATAATATAGGTATGTTGAATATTAAATAAGTGTGGAGAACATGTTTTCAAAACATGCCCCCACTATATATCTAAAACTGTGAACTTGTAAAAGCCATGCCTATATGTCATTCCCCCAATGAATATGAAATTATGAATGTGTGGAATTTTTTAGATGATGTTTTTTGATTATGTAGCACCTCAGTCTTGTACACTTGGTAAACTTAGACTTCGGTTTTTCCTCTTCATTCTACACATGCCTTACTTCTACAAGCCTCACATCTGGTTTATCTTGTGCCCTTTAACCTATATCTTAGTCTGACCAGTCTCATATTGATGACACAGACATCCTATCTTTCTCAAATGCTTGAAATGTACTTATATTACACCTTTACAAGTTTTGAACCTATACCTGCTCTCCTACTCCTTGGATACTAATGTTTAGGACAAATAATAATACTGACAGTACTGTCCTACCCTAATGTAAATGTTTAGTGCCCTAAAGTCATCTAATTTTCAAATGAAACATATTACAATGGTTAGCCTAAGTGATTTAATGCAAGTTATCTCCTGATAAGATTGGTATAAATACTAGTTACATATCTTAGATAAGTCTATCTAAAATCACCAATGGATATAATTCTCAAGGCATCTATATTGTATTAAATTATGACATCAATAGACATAGGATAGATACCTCAAAAATGATATCTATCCATATATTTTACATAAATTTATCTAAGATATGTATGCTAGTATTATATATACTAATATATATAATATTATAATATAATAAAAATTATAAAATAATATAACATTATATTATATATAGTATTATACTATAAGTATATTATATCATATATTGTATTACAATATAATTATATTTTAAATATCTTATAATTATATGCACCCACCAAATATTCCATCATGGCAAATAAATAAATTCTTTATTTTCAAGTAAATAAAATTACCACAATAAAATTATAATTCGCCTCATGTTATTAAATAATTATGAGCCCAAATAAATAAATTTTTTATTTTGAGATAAAGAAAATTATCAAAACAATAAAAATAATCCACCTATTTTTTATTCTAAATACATAATTAAATTATTTTATTTTGAAGTAAATAAAATTATCACAATAAAATTATAATTCATGCATCATTTTAATAAATAATTACGGACCAAATAGATAAATTAAAAGTGGGTATAGATTTTTTTTATAATTTTGGCTTTAAAAGAAGTAAATGTTAATACACTCATGCCATTACACAAAATTATGCTCATGGATTTCACTAAAGGAACACCTATCAGTGTAATAATATCAACCCTCCTTCATTCCTCACCTAGCAATCAGACCAAAAGAACATTCAAGAGACACTCAAGTTATCAAAAGCTTTCCTATTCTAACCTATTTTAATATAATTCAAAGTAACAACCCAACTACATGTTTGAAGTACTAAAGAATAAGTCCATATGGTCTTATTTTCCAAGTTACAAACTAGGTCACTATTGTCTTTGTTTTACACACATTACATGATTCACACACAAGCCAACACATGGAGAGAACTACATGAGTTTGAATCCCTATTCTAGAGTATTGGCTAGTAGGTAGTGCCCTCTAACAACAAGGTCATTGTGGGTCAGCTCAACACCATGTGCCCACTAACCTATTTTTCCCCAAAGTCACATTGAAGATGGAAAGCTAAGGTTTTGCCATTTCACCAGGAGTGATAGTCTAGGACCCAAATCTGAATGCACTAAAACAAAGGTAAATTTAAACCTATAATTATCTAAGTGGTCGCATCCTATTTTAATTAATATTCTATATGAAACACTAGCATTAGAATTAGACAGTAGCATCGACATAACCATCCAACGCTGACATAATTATCTAGAAATCTAGAGGTACCAGATCTAAAATCTAACAATTTCTATATCCTTAACCCTAGCTACCCAAGTAGGATCCTAATCCAAATTAGGGTTAAAAATTTGGTGAACTCAACATATGTGAATATGTAAATGTTTATTATTTATAGATTCTAATCCTCCTAAGGTTTCATTTTATTGTGATGTATTTTTAGATCTAAAGATTTACCTTAGGGTTTTACCTCCTATGGTCACAAGGGCTTCATGTGCAAATGCTTACAAGTGGATTCTTCATTGATCGATGTATTATATCCTCCAAACATGTTCATTTAAAAATTCCCCAAAGGTATTTTCTAATCATATTGTTATATAAAAAACATCTTCAAATATACCAAAATATTGTATAGATTTTTCAAAATTAGAAAATTATTATTTTTAATAAATTTAGGTTTGCATGTCATACATATACTTTTATTTACCTATTTTTTGGGTTGATTTTATTTCTTATTTTTACATAAAAACCTATCTTAGATTTCCAAAAAACTGATTCAATAACCTAAAATTGCTATATCATTATTGTCATGTTTGATTGCTCCTTATCATTTATAAGCCTTCCTTATCTTATCCTCAAATCAATTTTCAAAACATTTCAAATGGATAAAACTGAGATTACTTATCCTAACCCTAAGGAGAGTGATAGCTATCAGCCCTCTAACCAGGTTCTTTCTATCACTCCTTTAAAAGGTAAGGTGGATCATCCTATTATGCCAAAAGAGGGTAACCATAAAACTTACAAAAAAAATCAATACTATGAACAAGTATATACATGAACTACAAAATCAAAATTAGTCTCTAAATTCAAAGATCACATTATTGACCATTTTTTACCTCAGGCCAAAATGGGTCAACGCCCCTATACTCAGAATCTGTATAGTGGATTTTTATAATGTCATGTGGTATGTTGTAGATTTTTTGATTTCATTTACTATGCCATTCTGATTTAGTCATAGTCTAGATTGGTCCTTGTGTCATTTGGTGTCTAAGGGACCATTTTAGAGTCATATATGCAAGTGGCAAGTCTTTATAGTGATCAATATAATTAGAGTATGGATCAGGTTGCTAATGGATGAGCAAATGAATAATGTTACAGAGGCACTATGGTATGCCTATAGTTCTTGGAATGAGTGTGTAAGTGCATAGAATTCATCTTGTTCTTCATTGTGTTCATCTAGACATCTTGGGTCTAGTGGCAGAAATTTTGAGTAGGCACTTTGTTGATATCATAATTACCACATGTGGATGATTTAGGAAGAATCAATCATATGGGTTTGTTCACATTAATATCAATAACATATGCAATAATTTTCAAGTCATCTACTAAAGTGCATCAAAAGATATGAAGATCCAAAGTTAACCTCTCAATCAAAATTTGCTAAGTTTCCATACTTAGCCAATTTACAAGGAGCTCAATAGAGCCAAATGAGCATATTGATAGGGCCATTTCTTTCACATGTGGTAGTTTCAATATAAAATTATCATATGGATTTATTCACCTTAGTCCTTAGTTTTTACATGCTAAGTTTTAGATCATCCACTGAAGTGTGGTAGAAGTTATTCATGTTTAAAGTTGACTCCTCAATCAGATTTTGCTAAGTTTCCCATACTTAGCCAAATGAACTAGACCATCATTAGGGTGTCATGCTAGAATCAATGGCCTAGTCAACTTGAGAATTTTTAGACACACTTAAAAATCTCCCAATACCAACAAATCAAATGGGTTCATCCCTTTCAGTCTCCATAACATCTTTAAAAATTTAGTGCCTCTGTGACTTTTGTGCTTTAAGTTATAAGCCTTCAAATTTGGACCTACAAAATTAGATGTTTGTGCTAACATCAAAATAAATATCTATAAAAATATATATAAGCTTAAATTTTATGGTCTGTGAGATGTCAAATATGGTCATGCGACCCTCAAATGACATCTTATAAACCATCAAATTTCTAGCTCATAAAATAGTGATTGGTTTTTAAATAATGGGTCTTAAGTAGATCTAATGGTGAGTAGAGGTCAAATGGGTTAGTAAATCTCAAAATTAAATGCATGCTTGACAAGTGTGAACAACATGTTCAACTGGTTGAGGAACAATGACTAGTGGGCATTCGTACAGATCAAAACCAATGGAGTGAGATGAGTCAATATGTCAATGAGCCAAGTCAGATTTTGATGGCCAATTGGAATAAAGGTGAGCCCAATATTTTTTATGGAGGTTGAGAAGCCACTTTATATCATGGAAAATAAGTCTTTTCAAGGTCATCCTATCTCCATTAAAGTTCATTCAAATGCCATGAAAAGGCCATAGTGATGCAGTCAGAAACAAAGGATATAAAGGACCATCATTAGAGATTAATGTGGACCTCTAATTCAACATTTTTATGTCATGTAGGGTTTTTTTAAAACTATTTTTTATTTATTTAAATAAGGTTCTATGCATATACAAACCCTCAATTCTCGCAATGACATAATAGATATAGTGGACCTATGAGAATGGGGATAAGCTCGAGCATGATCTAGTTGGACAAGAGCTAGCATTTCAAGGATGTTATGAGGGAATACATGTGGACCCCAATGGTATTATCTCTAGGACCAACTACATGAAAAATACATCTCTCCTCTCTTGCATACCTTAATGAGCTAGTAAAGAGAAGTTAGCATCAAGACAAAGCTCTAATAGATTGATTCGATGTTTCCAACTGCATTGATTCTAAGACCTAGCTCAGAACAACTTGATCTTGTTATTGTAACCATCAAGGAGCATCAATGAAAATAATAATTTAACTGTTCAACCACTTGAAGTAGCTCAAATCAATCAAAAGGCTTAGAGTAGCATATTTGTAGACATAGCTTCAACTATAATTCAAATGTTTGAACTAATTTGATTCCCTTTTAGGGGTTCTTATTTCCCACTTCTCTCTCTAAAATGATATAAGTAGATGCCCTTTTGGCCCTTGTAAAGATACCATACCATGTATGGCAAAGCCCTACTAGACGAATGTCATATTTTCCCTTTGAACATAAATACAATTCTATTTTTAAGTTTTGAACAATTGTCTAAGTATGCAAGTGATGTATGGTGATGGGAAGTGATAATTCTCTATCCTTCCTTCCCTTATCCTTTCATGTATGAGCAAGAGTTCCTAATCTAACAGGTCATATAGAGTGTATTCTAGTGTATAAATATTTTCTCAAGTGTACAATTTTCCATGGAGTGTGAAATATGCCCTTTGGTTCATTTTCCTTGTGTGGCTGCTCGCATCTCGCCTCTATATTGAAATACTCATGTTAGAACCCATTAAAGCTTAGAGACTAGTTTGTATGTTTTGTTTCATCATGGTATAAATATGATGGTCATGTGGAATAAATTTTTGGTGCATTACCTCATTTATATTAGGTTTAATTTATGAATTCTCTAACTCTTTTCCCCCATAAATAAGCAATAATTTAAGTGATAAACACTACATGATATATTCAAGGAGCTAGCCCTTAAATCTAGAGGATCATTTCCAATATAGGTACACCTAAATACTTGGAAATGTTTTCATGTTGTCCAAATATAGAATAATATTGAATAAATTCTTCTAGGGTGCAAGATTTGGTGACAACAGTTTTGGCATGCCCAGTGGGACACATTGTCTTCAAGACAACTTGTCAAGGTGAATGTTGGTGTTGACAACATCAACTATAAATCAGTGTATCACTTAGAATTTTGTGACTCCATGGTAAATATAATTTAAGAACATTTTTTTGTTATAAACATGCCCTAATAATTCATGGTTATCACTAGGTCATCCTCTACTAGAACATCCAATCCAGCTAACACACCCATTCAACCTGAAATTCCTCGTATAATTCAATATCCATATCCTAATTTTCCCTTTGAAGAATGAGTATATTTTGATAAAGAGGAAGAGGTTGAAGGGGATGAATAAGTTGAAGATATTAAATAAAAAGACATGGTCAGGCCTCATTCTTTATTTTCCTTCAATACTGATAATCCAATCCAACTTCATGCATATGATGCCATCCTTCCTAATGCCACAAAAGGTGTGCCCACATTCAATGGTGAGAGTCATATCACACCTAGTGAGAACATTAAATATTTTTATAACTTTTTTAGTTTCCAAAATATTATTTGAGAGAACATTTTCATTAGACTCCTTGCCATGTCCCTTAAAGGGAAGGCTCTTGATTGGTATAGGAATCTATAAGGTGGATGCATCACAACATGGGATGAGTTTGGAGTGTTGTTGACTTCTAGATTTGGAAATGAAAGTGACCATGCCTCTCTCATACATCAACTCAATGTGATAAAGAGGGGACCCAAAGAAATAATTCATGACTCTAAAAATTTTTTAGAAGACTTGGCATAGATTGCCTCCTCCCATGAGACCACCTACTAGTTTTGTGGTTCCTACCTACTTGAAAGCCATTGGGATTGAAATTGTTGTCATGCTTCAATCTATGGGATATTCCACTCTCCCTAAAGCATATGATTTTACTATCAAAGCCAATAATAGTCTCATCCAAGCTGGAAGATTGCCTCCTAAGGTGTCTATGCCTCCATTGTCTCATGCTTCTATTAGTACTCTAGATGTAGCCCAAGTTCTCAAATCCCATATCAAAACTAAGATGACTCCTAAGCAAGAAGAAAATAATGTTGATTGGAAAGCAAAGTTCTTGGCCTTAGAGGATCAAAATAGGCAAGTTAATATGTAATAAGGTGCCTATTAGAATCTTTACCCTTATCAAAAATAGTGGTCAACAATATGGAAGAGGAAGAGGCCAATGGCAGCCTACCAACATGCCTACTAATGCATACAATCCTAACTCTACAACCAATGTAAAGGAGATGGTACCAGTTCATAGTAATTTAGTGTAGGGAGAAGATTGGTAGCAAGACCAATTCATGGATGCCAATTAGAATGGAGAAAAATATCTAGTGGCTTAATGGGTCAATACTCCCCTCCTATAAAATGAAGATGAGGTGATGATGCAAGTTAATGAGGATTCATAACCTCAAGGAGAGATCTTCGCCAATTTTTTGGTTGAAGACACTTTTGTGATAAATCAAGGAACCTATATTAAAAACAATAAAAAGGCTAAGAGGAAGGTTATATGAGGTGGTATCATCATGCCCATAGGCTCATCCAACCCTTTTTTAAGGCAATAATACACAGTTACTTTTGTGGCAGTTCTAAAGGCTTTTGTGGTAGTTCCAAGGGATTTTACACCTACAAGTCAAAATATGGTAAGGTATGCTCCTATTCCTCAAGTTCAAAGTAATTCTCTACCTATAAAATCCCAAGAGAAAGTAGGAATGGCTTCTTTAAACATTTTAGATTCTTTGAAGAACACTAAAACATTTTTTTCTCTTTGGGATGTCCTTCATATGCTTAGTCAAAAAGAACTCTCACAAAAGCAGTTATCTATTATTCCTGCTAGTGTCTCATCCTCAAGTAAAATTCATGGTCATGTTGCCCTTGAAAATTATCCTTAAAATATTTTGAACCATCTACTAATACTGAGAAGCCTCCACTATGTCACCTCACTCTCATAGTACCTGATAAATGGGTTCATAATTACAGAGTTGATAGTGGAACCTCTACCTCAATCATGCCCAAAGTTGTAGCTGAAAAGCTAGGCCTGAAATATGAACCACATAGCAAATGGGTCCTTAAATTATAAGTACTCTGACCAAGATCATAGGTCTAATAAAAAACTTGAAGGTTTTCTTGCATGATTGTCCTAATTTTCCCATCTTGTAAGATATAGTTGTTATTGATCTCCCAACCCACTTTGCAATCTACCTATCAAGGGAATTCACAACAAAGATAGGTGGCTATATTTTAGTTTATTGGTCCTTATTATCCTTAAGGACAAGGTATGGGACCAAGGTGAGAATTAGAACTCATCCTCTTGCAATATTTCATATTGATCTTTACATTGAAGCAAGTCCTAACTTGAATTATGTTATTCATGAGGAGGATCCTAATGTGGACGGGGGAGATTCTAAGCTTGAGGGCATTTCTAATTTATTTTTGGATGTGTATGGTGTAGATTCATATGGACATGATCCTTATGCATGCTTTGAACAGATTGACCTGGGACTTATATCATGCATGAGGAACCATTTGAAGGAGTTGAGGTAAGTGTCAAACATTCTCATGTCATTGAGTGCAACTATATGACTTATGAGTATGATGATCATAGGTTGATGAATATAATTAAGCACCTTAGTGAGAATAATGATGTTTTCATTCCTATTATTGATGAAGATTCTCTAGATGATGACACTCATGAAGAAGAGGAGGATGACTTATGGATAAGATTTGAGGCCATGTGTCAAGAATTTGAGAAGATTAGAAATATTCCTTCTTCTCCCAATAAGTGTATGTCTGATGCATTTATTGATGAAAATAATAATTAGGCTCCCAAGTGTTTTGTAAATTATGAAATTAAAGGGCATGTTGTTAAGGAATATGGACATCAATTTGTTATTCAAAAGCCTATAGTTCTAAAGGGACCTAGTGAGGTCAAAATAGAAGTTGTTGTGCCTAGAAAATAGTTAGGTGATCTATCTAGTATTGATCCATGTTCAAAAGGTTTGGATCATAAATAAAAATAACTTGAAACCCCCAAGCATCAAGTATATCATGTGCAAGAAGATAGAAAATTTGAGGTAGTTATCATCATTCTTATTTTATAGTATGAGGAATATATATCAAATATGGAAATGATAAAAAGTGTTACAACTTCAACCAAGGATCTTAGAGAGTAATAAATATCATTCATGAAGGTCTTAGATAGTTCACTTGTAGACCTAATAATATTCAAAGGTGATAGGCTTCTAGATCACCTACATATGTAAGTGATTGGTGATGAGCATGCCCCTCATGTGAGGTTACCTTTATAGAGTGATAAAGATGCCAGGAGAACCATTTTTTATCTTAGTTGAGTTATGATCAGATGTTTCACCTCTATAGTTCAGTCCTGTAAATATTAGAATAGGTGTGTGTTTCCTTTCTATTGTGTTGTGTCCCAATAAGTGCTCGTAAGCACAAGTGTGGTTTTGCTTAGTTCCTTGATTTGTGTTTTATCCTTTTTATTTTATTATGTTTTATGTATTATTAAAGGCATTTTGTATGCCTATCCTATTGTACATGTGACTCCATATCCCAATGGATAGGTTTAGGCAATTGGTCATGGCAGAGGAAGCATGCCACCCTTGAGAAATCACCAAAGATGTTGACCATTTTTTACCTCAAGCTAAAATGGGTCAACCCCCCTATAGTTAGAATATGTATAGGGGTTGTTATAATTTCATAGGGTATGTTTTATCTTTTTTTATGTCATTTATTATGCCATTCTAGTTTATTCACAGTCTAGCTTGATCATTATGTTATTTGGTGTTTAAGGGACGATTTTAGAGTCATATATGCAAGTGGCAGGTGTTCGTGATGATCAATACAATTAGAACATGGATCAAGTTATTAATGGATGAGAAAATATATAGTGTTATAGAGGTCCTATGGGATGTTAAGAGTGCTTAGAATGAGCATGGAAATGCATAGAATTTATCTAGTTCTTCATTGTGTTCATCTAGACATCTTGGGTCTAGTGGCAGAAATTCTAAGTAGGCACTTTTCTAACATAATAATTACCATGTGTGGACAAGTCAGGGAGAATCAATCATATGGTTTTTTTCACATTAGTCCCAAGAACATATACAATAAGTTTTAGGTCATCCTCTAAAGTGCATCAAAATATATGAAGATCCAAATTTGGCCTCTCAATCAAAATTCACTAAGTTTTCATACTTAGCCAATTTGCAAGGAGCTCAACATAGCTAAGTGAGCATACTAATAGGGCCATATCTCACATGTGTGGTATTTTAGGAGAAAAAAATCATATGGGTTGTTTAGTTTGGTCCATAGTTTCTATGTGCTAATTTTTAGATCATTCTTTGAAGCATGGTAAAAGTTATGCATGTTCAAAGTTGGATCCTTAGTCAGATTTTGCTAAGTTTCCCATACTTAGCCAAATAAACTAGACCATCATCAGGATGTCATGCAAGAATAAATGGACTAATCAACTTGAGAATTTTGTAGACACAATTAGAAATCTTTTAGAACTAGCAGATCAAATGGGTTCATCCCTTTTAGTCTTAAGAACATATCTTGAAAATTTGGTGCCTCCATGACTTTTGTGCTTCAAGTTATAGGCCTTCAAATTTATACTTGCAACATTAGACATTCACACTAATGTTAAAACAAATCTCTAGACAAATCCATACAAGCTTAATTTTGATGATCTATGGGATTTTAAATATGAATATGCAATAATCAAATGACATCCCAAAAATCATCAAATTTTGAGCTCATAAAATAGCTATTAAGTTTTAAACAATGGATCCCAAGTAGATATAATGGCATGCATTCATTCGTACATTCAGATCTAAAAATGAGTAGAGGTCAAAAGGATCAATGAATCTCAAAATTAAATGCATGCTTGACAAATGTCAACATCACATTCAACTGGATGAGGATCAATGACTCATGGGTATTCATACAAATAAAAATCAATAGAGTGAGATGAGTCAATATGTCAATGAGCCAAGTCATATTTTGATGGCCAATTAGAACAAAGGTGAGCCCAAGATTTTTTATGGAGGTTGAGAAGCCATTTTCAACCATGAAAAATAAGGCTTTATAGGGTCATCCTGTCACCAGTAAAGCTTATTTGAACACCATGAAAAGGCCATAGTGATGAAGTCAGGAACAAAAGATATAAAGGACCTCTATTAGAGCTTAATGTGGACCTTTGGTTCAAAAAATTTGTGTCATGCAGGGTTTATTTTTTACTATGTTTGATTTCTTTAAAGAAGGGTCTATGCATATATGAACCCTCAGTTCTTGTAATGACATAATGGATATAATGGACCTATGAACATGGGGACAAGCTTGAGCATGATCCAGTTGGACAAGAGCTAGCATTTCAAGGATGCCGTGAGGGCATACATGTGGACCCCCAATAGTCTCATCTTTAGGACCAACTACATGAAAAAGACCTTTTTCTCCTCTCTTGCATGCCTCAATGAGCTAGTAAAGAGCAGTTAACATTAGGACAAAGCTCTAACAGATTGATCTGATGTTTTCAACTACATTGATTCTAAGACCCATCTTAGAAAAAATTGATGCTATCATTTTAACCATCAGGGAGCATCAATAAAAGAATAATGTAACTATGTGACCACTTGAAGTAGCCCAAATCAATTGGGAGACTTAAAGGAGCATATTTACAAATTGTTGCAAATGTAGTTCAAATGTCTGAATTGATTTGATTCCCTTTCTGGGCTTCTTGTTTTCCACTTCTCTCTCTAAAATGTTATAAGTAGATGCCATTTTGGCCCTTGTAAAGAGACCACACCATGTATGGCAAAGCCCTGCTGGATTGATGTCATATTTTTCCTTTGAACATCAATACAAGTTTATTTCTAAGTTTTGAACAATTGTCTAAGTCTACAAGTGATGTATGGTGATGGAAAGTGATAATTCTCTATCCTTATTTCCATTATCCTTTCATGTCTGAGCAAGATTTCCTAGTCTAATAGGTAATATAGAGTGTAGTCTAGTGTGTAAAGATTTTCTCAAGTGTAAAATTATCCTTGGAGTGTGTAATCTACTCTCTAGTTCATTTACCTTATGTGGTTACTCTCATCTCACCTCTATATTTATATACTCATGTTAGAACCCATTAAAGCTTGGAGACTAGTTTGTATGCTTTGTTTCATCATGGTAGAACTATAATGGTCATGTGGAAGACATTTTTGGTCCATCACCTCCTTTAGATTATGTTCAATTTATTCATTCTCTAACTCTTTTCTCCCATAAGTAAGTAATAGCTTAAGTGATAAACACTGCATGATATATTCAAGAAGCTAGCCCTCAAATCTAGAGGCTCATTTCTAATATAGGCACACCCACATACCTGGAAATGTTCCCATGTTACCCAAATCTGGAAGAATCCTGAATAACTTCTTCTAGGATGTAAAATTTGGTGACAACACACATTATTAGAAAATCATATTTCACTCCTAAAGAATCCAACACATGGTAGTGGTAATCATGTGTTTACATATTCATCTACCAATATTATGCCAAACAAGGTTTCTTATCCAAATAAAAATCTAAAATGGAATACATCCAAAACAAATGATTCTATAAGTGAATAAAATCCTATCAAGAGTTCAAGTGAAATCCTAAGATAACTTATTCGAGACAAAGTGATAAAATTGCCTCCTATACATCTTATATGCATATCAAAAAAATATCATGCATATCATAGAATGCATGGGCATCATACAGACCATTGTTTTGCATTGAATAATCAAATAAAAAGTCTCAAAGATAGTGGTGACCTTATAATTGATACATCACTCAAGAAAACCACTCACATTATGAGTACCTCTTCTAAAACACAAGTTATAAAACAACAAATGTGGGTACTAAATAAAAATTCAAAATGAAAATAGTTGAAAATATCAAACATAGAGTAAGAAGAGGTTAAAAAAATAACTCTAATTAATAAAAGGATACAAATTTACCTCTCAAAAATTATACTCAATTTTTTTAAAAATATGGTTTTGGAAAGAAATATTTACAAGACTTTGATTATCATGGTCAAGGATTGGGAAAACATTCCCAAGGCATCAATCACCCAATTTCCACATCTAATCAAAATGAACACCAAGGCTTGGGCTATATTGGTAGTGTTAATACAATCATTCAAAGGTACATTTTATCAAAGAGCAAAATACATAATTGAAAACAAGGTACAAAAAGAGCAATGGGCACATCAAATATTAAAATTGAAAATTATAACAAAAGAAGTCATAAAGCAAGAGACAATTAAAAAATATAATGTTCTAAATGTGATTACAAATGAGGAAATCACAATATATTCTTCATATCAAGGCCCTTTTACTATCACTACTCAAGTTGAGTGCAAGAAATTTACAGATATCAAGATTATGGATTTTTAAGATACAAATTTTTGTTCTATGTCATTTCTTAGCTTTCTTGACAATAAGCTTTAACACATTAATGAAACTAATGCAATCCTATAAAGTATGGGATCAATTTAGTTAAGAGTTTCATTTGATTCAAAATAATATTTTGTTACTTTTCAGATTATTTATAATCTAAAGGCTCACAATGTTGTGCTTATAAAATCATGGTTACACTCAATAGGAGCAGTGGTTGATAAAAATAATAGTTGTATATCCTTTGATCATCAAGTCAAACTTACATCCTTTTCCAAAGAAGGAATTTTATCTTCAATTATCATACAAATAGATACAAGTAATGGCATGCCAAAAATTTCACAACCATAGTATGACACACATGATACAGGATTTCACATAGGCATCTCCTTGATGAATACATTAGCTCTTAGTAGCAATTTTCTTTGTATATGCCTTCCTTACACAACATTTTTCAAATATTCTACCATATACTAAAAAAATCAAAACATTCAAAAAAATCCAAAAACATTTTCATCACCTACATGTTTTATTGACTCCTTGACATCTATATATTAGTTCCATGTTGAGGGATAGCATATCATTTACTCCTATATACACATTTATAGACATACACATATACATGATTATATACATTTATGGGTGTTGAGATTTCCCTCTACTCACACTACTAGGATGTTGGGGCATCCATCTTATATGATCTTGATACACACAAGTTATATAATTCAATGATCACTCTACAATATCATGTTTGAACTTATATATGTAATTACACATGCCTATTATAGATGATTATATCTAGCACATGGTACTTGATATGTTATGCACTTGACATATTTTTCTAACACATTTGATCCATGGACCACTATGACATGTTTATGTTGGTTGTTTATGATTTTCCTTTACACACATCCTTGAGTATTTTGCCTGCTATTGTATTTCTTGTTCAAGAATTTGAATATGTTCCATTGTATGTGACCCATATGCCTATGTTTGCCTTCTTAGACATTTGAATATGTCATTGCTTATTATATAGAAATTTGAATATGTCATTATTTGATTTGTGAACACTTGACTAAGTCATGTCCATTCGGTTTTATGACATTTGAACATGCCCCTTATTTGCGATCTCTTTGGACCACTGCTTTTTGACTTTTTTTGAGTGATTTTGTGTCTGTACTTTTTTACTTATTGAGATTGTATTGTTACTATCTAGATGTTGAAATGATATTTATCAATCATCTTAGGCCTATATATGATTACATTGATTCTATGCATTTCAATGATATATTTACCTAGACATGTTCCTTCTATATGTTATATGGTTATATTCATAGATTTAATAGTTGTCTTACCCTTTTGAAGTGAGGTAGTTTTCATGTAATAATTTTTCCCTCACCTCAAAGGGGGTGCATATTAGTGGGGTCATGCTTAGGAATCATATTTCTACACTTTTCATAGTTCTCAAATATCTGTGAGAGCATGTCATATAGACATGGCTTCCACACATTCACAGTTTATATATTAGAGTGGGGGCATGCTTTAAAAACATGTCCACATTCATTCAGTATGGTACTTATATCAATTCACATATTCAATGGGGGTATGCTTTGGAATCATATTCTCCACACCTATTCAATATTCAACATCTCAGTTTACAGTGGGGGCATGTTTGGATACATGTCCTCCACATTGGTACTTATATCATTTTTAGATTTCTCCATATTTAGTGGGGGCATGCTTTGAAATTATATTTTGCACACTTATATAGTTATCTAAGTTAGTCAAAGCACACAATTATATGATTCAGATTCACATTTTTGGCATAATCCTATACATGGTACCATTGTTATACACATTTTTTTTATGAGACATATCTAAGATGCATATGATATGCAACATGTGCCTAATATTACAAAATTTAAATCAATTTCAGATTCAAAAACCATTACACGTATTGATACCCCATGGACTTTTATGGAATTTATCAAACCAATCTAATACAATAGTTGGTTCACCTTTTGGTATGCTTGAGGTGATTAAATCACTCAATCTTTCTAAGTTTTCAGGTTGGACTTGATCATCCAACCCCACTAAGTTATAAGTATCATTGGGTTGCATGGTTGAGCTAATCTCAACTGCTAGGTGGCAAATCACTTTTGCTCAAAATTTGGGGGCATTTGCCTTCCAATCTCTCTCTATATCTCTACCTCTTTGGATATATGCACTTTAAATGTTTATTTATATTCATCGTAATCTCAATTTAAGAGCTTTACAATGATATATCTTTTACAAAATAAACTTGTCAATATAAAATGTGGTTAGATCGACACATATGTGTACTCATAAACTTTGCTCTTTCAATTTCAATCTATTTCAAGTACTTTTAACCTAGTTTATATGTATTGATTTTACAATGTAACATGTTCTTGATTGTAGGTCAATCACTAGCAAATCAATCAAATTCAACTCAAGCAAAGCACTCAAATTTAAATCAAATAAAGATAAGGTGTCCATACACATTCATGTAATTATTCATTTCCTTTAAACTAATAATTTCATTACTAGATTAAAGGGAGAAATGTAGATGATATTTTATGATTATGTAGCGCCTCAATATTATACACTTGGAAAACTCAAACCTTGGATGTTTCTCTTAATTCTACACATGCCTTGCTTCTTTAAGTCTTACATCTACTCTATCGTGTGCCCCTTGGTCTATATCTTAGTCTGATTGACCTTATATTGATGACACATACATCTAATCTTGCCTATAATACTTAAAATTTACTTATCTTACACCTCTATAAGTTTTGAGCCAGTACTTGTTCTCCTGCTCCTTAAACACTAATATCCAAAATAGATAGTAGCATCGATGTTACTATCTTGCCCTGATGCAAGTGTCCAATTCCCTAAAGTCATCCAATTTATCAATGAAATGTATTACAATGGTCACCCTAAGTGTTTTAATATGAATTAGCTCTTGATATGATTGGTATAAGTATAATATCAACATTCATTCATTTCTTACCTATCAGTCAGACCAAAAGAGCATTCAAAAAGCACTCAAGTTATCAAAAGTTTTTTTATTCTACCCTATTCTGATATAATTTAAAGGAATAGTCCATATACAGTTATGAATTAATAAAAGAGTAGTCATAAAGTCTTATTTTCTAAGTTACAAGCTAGCTCACTATTATACTTGTTTTACATATTGTATGATGCACACACAATCCAACACATAAGGGATAACTACATGAGTTTGAAGCCCTCTTCTATAGTATTGGATATATTGGTAACACCCTTTGATAGTGGAGTAATTGTGGGTCAAATCAACACATTATGCCCACTAATCCATTTTTATTGTAAGGTCACATTGAAGATAAAAATATAGGGTTTTTCCATTTCACTAGGAGCAACAATCTAGGACCCAGATCTAAATGCACCAGAACAAATTCAAAGTCAAACCCATAATCATCTAGGTGGTTTCATCTTATTTCAGTTGATATTTCATATAGGACACTAGCATTAGACTCAGATAGTAGTGTCGATGTAACCATCCAAGGCTGACGCAATTGTCCATAGAGCTAGAAGTACTAGACCTAGAATATAACAACTTTTCTATAATTATCTTCCTACCTACTTTTAGCTTGTTCCAAATCTAGATTTGCTTTAGCATCAAAGCCAACTAAGTACCTTATTTTATTTTATTTATATATATAACATATTTGTACTTTCTATTTATTGCTTATCTTAGTTTAATAAATTTAGTATATGGTACATCTGAGTTTAGTATTTAATTGGCCTATTATATACCTGATATTCACCCATGTGCCCTATTATTTATATATCCTTAACCCTATTTACCCAAGTATGATCCTAATTTAAATTAAGATTAAACAAATCCATGTCTCTATGACATGCACCCACTAAATCTAAAATTGTGAATGTGTGAAAGCCATGCCTCTATGACATAGCCCCCTTTGAAGTGAAGGAATAATAGTAACCAATAGTTACCTCACCTCAAAAAAGTTAAGATAGCTATATAATTATGAATGAATCATGTATCATATAAAATAACATGTCTAGGTAAATGTATCATTGAAATGTATAGAATGTGATCACATCAAGGCCTAAGATGTATAATGAAAATCATGAAAACATCTAAATAGTAATAATACAAGCTTAACAAGCAAATCAAGCATGCACACATGATCACTCAAAATCAAGTTAAAAGGCAATGGTCCAAGGAGACCATAAGCAAGGTGCATGTGAAAATTCCACACAATCAAATGGATATGACTTAGTCTAATGCCCAAAAAAACAAGAATGATAAATTCAAATGTCCATGAAATAAGTAATTACATATTTAACTGTCAAATAAGAAAACAAAGGCATGGGGGCCATAAACAATGGAGTATATTCAAATGTTCAACAAACAAGACAATAGCAAGGTAAGACACTCAAAGAAGTCAATAAAGGAAATCATAAGTAACCAATATAAACATAACATTGTAGCCCATGGATCAAATGTGTTAGCTAAAAATGTCAAGTATATAGCATGTCAATACACTACAAAAGATATAAGCATGGATAAAGGCATGTGTAAATACATATACGAGTTCAAACATGATAATATAAAGTGACCATAGAATGATATAACCTAGATGTATTATGATCATAGAGGTCGGTGCCCTTGACATCCTAGTGATGTGAGTAGAGGGAAAGCCCAACATCTAAGATTGCATAGATCATGTAGATGTGTATGTTTGTATCACACTCAAATATAAGCATGAAACATTTATATGTAGAAGTAATTGATATGTTATCCATCAACATGGAACTAATACATAGATGCCAAGAAACCAATAGAATTTGTAGATGCCAAAAATATTTTTAGATTTTTGAATGTTTTTTATTTATTTTGAAATATTAGAATAGTTTTAATCAAGGAAGTCCTCATCATCAAAAGGTGTAGGGCCACTTGGAAAAAAATTCAAGCTTTTTTTTATATTGATGTACTACCCCCTCTTCAATATTTTATGTCTAATGGTTTACCTAAATCCAATGATGTAGGCAAATAACCATACTCATCATGTTGTATGCAAATATTTGTATCCATATCAAGAAAAATAATACGCATATTTCTAGTATCTAGCTTGGCATTCCACTTAACTAGCCAATTTTATGCAAACTTTAATTTCCAAATGTGGTCCATGGTCTAATATCCATATGGTTGAAGTTTCCACATGTGGACCATAGAGGATAGGTAATTGAATGTATCCTCAATATTTTGGCATCAAAGGATAGTATATTAGTTAATTTTTAGTATGTCCTAATTGTATAATAAATGCAGTGCCACAAGTTTTATCCCACTTGTTATCAAACTAGAGATGGTCAAAATATACTCTATCAATATTAACGATAATAGTTAACTATTCATGTTTTGGTTTCTTGGAGAGATAGTTCTCTTATGAAATATAGAAAGGATTTTACTTATTTTGCATTTCAGACATAATGTGTATGCATCATGTTCTTATATTTCTAAATTAGTTCCTGAATGTCTCACATTGATTGGCATTATGGCCAATAATCTGATGATAACTATAATATGGTGCTCCCTCTATAATTAGAATTTTATTGCCTAATCTATGTTTGATATAAGGCAAATAAATCATTTTATGTTCAAGTAACATAGATAATATGGTATTTATAGTATCTTTTTGTGTTGCAATCGATAAAGTCTATTGTGAAGCCTTTTGAGAAGATTCCACATTGTTCACATGATGTCCTTTCATTTGACCCTTGTATGGTTGACTTGATGTTTTTAACCAAGAGGGATGTATGGAGTAATAAGCATTTACATGCTCACCTGTTATTTTTGTTTTTCCTTATCTAGATTCAGTTATCTATTTTCTTCAAGTGGATTTATTTTATATGTACCAGGACCTGTAGATTCAAATAGTTTATGTGAAAGGTGATTAAGTCCATCAAATTTTAGTTTTTGTATTTTCTCATTTGTCATATCATAAGCTATATTTTCATCATTTTCATAGTAATCTGAAACATGGACATATTTTTGCTTAGTATTGACAAATAAAGGAAGCTCAAATGTTGGGGGCTCTTATAGTTTTATTAGTTTTTTTTGGTAATGGTTCTTTCTATTTATGTTCATCTATGTGTACCTCAATATTTAGTGCCTTATTTGCATCTGGAGATGAGGGAGCCCTTTTAATTAACTCACATATTCATACATGTGTATATGCTCAAAAAGAATGCATTGTTTAGGTGGTACCATTATGGGAATGCCTTCAGTTTTAGAATATATCATTTTGCAAAATTTGAAAGGTTAATCATCAACAAGCATGGTTAATAATGTCCCATCATGTATGAATTTTACACATCGATGCACATAGATGGGACAACTTTCATTGCATGTATCCAAGGTCTATCCAAGCATAAATTATAATGTAAAGATTGAAGCATTACCTAAAAAATAATTGAAAACACTTTTATCCCAATGTTACATCCAAAGTGATTTGACCAATTATAGTCTATGTGAATTATCAAACCCTGTTATATACATAACCATTTTTTGAAGAAAATTGATGTTAATACCATGGTGGTTAGCAAGTTTATGCTACAAATATTTAGGCCCGATCTATTATCAACGAGCATCCTTTTGATTCCCTTATTTTGCATGGTCACGTTTATGAATAAATGCAAATCTTAATCAATGATATCTCTGGATGGTAAATATGTGGCATCTATCAAAAAAGTAGTGGATAAAAATGTAGTAGTTAAAAATGTAGCGTGAAAAATGTAGCGAGGATAAAATGTAACAAGGAAAAAATGTAGCAAAGATAAAACATCGTAGGAACAAAACATAGTAAATGATGCACTCCCACAAAAGATGACACAATTTTCAACTAAAGGTCTGAACTCACGAAATCACATTTTTCTCTATTATTTTGCTTGTAAATTTAGTGCATTACTTTTCTGCCATGAAATGTTAACTACTATCACCAAAATGAACTAGACAAAAAATAAACAATGTGATAATCACTAAAATGTCTCAATTATGCTCTTCGTGACATTTTTGTGATATTACCAATATTGTTATATTTTTCATCGCTATGTTTTATTCTCACGATGTTTTTGTCATACTATGTTTTTACCGCTACATTTTTATCTGCTACATTATCACATAGAGCCAAATGTGTTGGATCAAAGGCAATGAGATTTACATTATTCTTTAAATCATTCATGATGTCCATAAAATAAGTGGGTTCAATATTACTTGGAACTTGGGTTTCACATAATGCCTATATAGGATATCCTTGTACGTAGTGGATTGCTTTAGGAACTCAATGATTAAAATTTTAGCATGTGCATTGCTCAATTAGTAGACAAGGTTATATCCCTTAGATTTTATCACAAACTTAGGCTTAGGAGGCACATCTTATATATTAATAGGTGGATAATTAGGTTTAGTAAATTTACCTCTTGAAGTAGTAACAACATAGACCGTGGGATCCAATATAAGCCATGGGTGAATAATGGGTGTGAGATGACAACTATCATTCAAATAAGGTTTAGATAAAATAATTGGTTGAGAGAATGTACATTGGTGCCTAGAGACTAGCTAAATAATATTACAAAAATAATTATAAATAGAGATCAAGTGTTGTATCTGATTAAAAACCTTCTCATGATGTTTATGAATTTGCTTAATAGATTTGATAAGGGAGGTAATATAGTAAACTACAACAACTATTATGAATTGGAACCCAAAGTGGGTGGTGATAGATGCACATAGTGCACATATTATATAGGGATCAAATATTAGAAACAAAAAAGATCCAAAAAACCCTAATCAACCTAGGGTTTTGAAATCAAACATCATATTCACCAAGTGTTTAATCCTAAAAACATGGATTAGGGAATCTAGGGTTAAAGGAAATAGAGATAATCTAAGGTACAAGGATAATAAATTATCTCTATAGCAAGACAATTAATTGTGAAACTCAAATAGAATATATACTGAATTTATTATATTGAGATATGCTAAAATAGAATGTACAACTATTCTATATATTGTAATGATATTGAAAATAAGTACTTTATTGATTCTGATGTTAATATAGATTTGGATCTAGAACTAGTAGGAAGCATAATTGAAGAGTTTTCTAGAATAGTCATCAAATTTTGGATTAAGTATTTATATAGCCTCAAATACTTACATTAGCATAGGAAAATTATGTTGATGTTAGTGTCTAGGTTAGACGTAGGTGTCATATGGAATATCTCAAATAGACTGTAACCACCTAGATGTTTTTGAGTTTTTCATCTTCACTCTGGTGTATTCATATCTAAGGATTGTCACTCTTTATAAATATCAAAACTCTGGTTCTTCCTCCTCATAGTGGCTATGGGAAAAATGAGTTAGTGGGAATATGGTGTAGAGTTTCCCAAAATAACCCTCTATCGATGAGTAGTGCCTACATAGCTAATACTCCAAAGAGAGCCTCAGACTTATGTAATTTTTCTCTATGTGTCAGTTTATATGTGAATTATGAAATAGGTGGAAAGCAAGTACAATGTGACCTAGCTTGTAACTTAGCAAATAAGGTCTTATGTTGCTCCTTTAGTAATTCAAATCTATGTATGTGTTGTTCTTATGACTAATATGAAAATAAGAGAAAATAAGAAAGATCTTGCTTTATAAAGTCTTTGATTGATTGTTTTTGATAAATTGCCTTGCTATGTTCTAGATGAGGAATGAGTGAGGGTTGATCTTGTATTTATACCAATCCCTTTGGAGAATACTCACATTAAAACACTTAAGCTAACCATTAGGATACATTTCATTTGCAAATTAGACGACTTTAATGCATTGGACACTTGGGTCCAAGTAGGACACATATATCAACATATGTATATGTCTAAGACGCAAGTGTTTAGGGAATAGAAAAACAAGTATAGGATCAAAACTTTTAGATGCATAAGATAAGCAAGTTTTAAGCATTTTGGAAGCCCTAGTTATTAACATAAGACTGGTTGGACTAAGAGATAGGCCAAGGGGCACAGGTGAGAGAAGATGAAAGACTTGCAAAAGTATGAAAGGTCTGTAATTGAGAGGAATAGCCAAGGTCTAATTTTTCCAACTGTACAAGACTGAGTTGTATAATTTAGAAATAGTGTCTACATTTCCCAAATCAACCCTACTAAGGCAGATTCATAATTGGTTCCAATCATTTCAACCACCTTGGGATGTGTCTTTTCTCTCATGGAATGTGTCATTCCCTTATATGTACCTTTGCTTATGGGAACCATCCATTTATCATTTCATTGAGCCTTCACGTGTATATTTTGAATTGATTAATGACAACATGTTTTATGTTTCTTTTTTTTTCTAGTTTATGTGTGTTTACTTGCTTATTTGCTTGCTTGCTTGTTTGTTTGTTTGTTGTGTTGTGCCTTGATTTAGTACACATGCATCAATAGGGTGATTCCTTGTGTTGATATTGGATTCCATCCATCTATATATATTATAAAATTCATCTTGATTCTTCCATATCATGGTGCATTTATGTCACGTGTCTCTTGGACCAAGAGTTAGTTCTTATGCACATCGTGTCTAGGTCATCATGGTGTTTTATATCATGGTGCATATCATTATTTGCTACATTATAAATTAATATTTGGAGGCTTATATATGATATCACTCTATGTTGGAAATATCTCCCCTTGAAAAATAATTTATTATCTAATCAAATCATCTTGGTCATCTTTGATCGTGTCACATCATCATAGTTTCCATGATCAAATAACATTATAGCTACATATATGCTTATCAAGAAGCACATTTCTAAATGAGCATGTAAAAAAAATTCATAAACATTAGTCAATTTTATTTTCATTATAATCATCTCTTCTATTCTTCCTTCCATTTTCTCCCATCTTTGAGGGAACTACAATGCCCTAAGGTCCATTTTGGACTATGTACGCAGCACTTAGATACATGATGTATCTAAGGTTAGCTCGATCGCCATTATTCACATTCTTATTTATCGATTTTATTTATTTTTATCCTTCCATTTTTCTCGTGCTTCTAGGAGAACTACATTGCCCTGAGGTTTATTTAGACTGTGTAGGTAGTGCTCAGTTACATTTAGTTTTTAGAGTTAGCTCAGTCATCATTATCTCATTATTCTTCAACCATTATTGTGTTCTTTCAATCTTTCTTCCATTACCTTTGTACCTTCTCATGTGCCTAGGCTTTTTGTGGCTTATTCATTCTTTGAAAAGTCATTATACCATTGCACCTACATTTGTGTCATTCATCTCATCTTTAATATGTGTAATAGGTTAGATCCTTTATTTATGTTTTCCAATCAATCAACCAGTCAATTAGACCAATCAACAATCAAATCAACCTTGCTAGGGAAAATCATTTAATCAACGATCAAATCTATCCTACTAGCACAAAATCATTAATCAATCAATCCCCCTCTTTGAGTAAATTCCATCATTCAATCTTTCTTCTGATTCTAAACTTGTATATTTTGCCCTATTTAGGAAAAATCTAAGTGTGTAGTTTGTTTTGGAATCAAACATTTTGTAAGGCTGCACATTTTGCTATGTTCGGGGTGTGTTAAAGTGTGTCGCTTATCTTAGGATGAATCCTTCCCAATTCCCCTCTCTTTGGCCCAATAATTTTTCTAATGTATTCACATTGAAAATCAATACATGCAAGCATTAGCTTGAATGGATTAATCTCATCCATGGGTTAATTTCACTCTTCTTATTGTCTATTTTCTTATTTTTGAGAGTCCATCCATCAATCCTATTTTTTGGTTACTCCCTTGAGGGGGAATCATGGGCATCCCAAACATCGTTTGGAGCATCATTGTGAACTCACTTTCAATAAATTGAACAAGATTCAACAAATCGTGAATACGTCATTCTTCAATATTTATTCAATCATTTTAATGACTTTTTCATTCTTTGAAAAGACATTACTTCATCTAGTGCCTCATAACGCCCTTTCAAACATGGACAAAATGTATACACTTAGATTTCATTACTTTTATACTAAAATTACAAATGAGATGATTTATTGCAATAATTCAAAAAGTCAATATTTCTTCCAAATTCATTTACACATGTCAGGTGCACATTTTTTAACATATTGGTGCATCCCTTATTAGGGCAATACATTGTATACAATCATTAGCTCCATCTAATTCATCTTGAGCCAATTATCACTTTGTAATTGACATTTTAGGAATGATTAGGTCGAACATTTATTTGACTTATCAATGGCACATCACTTTTTATTAAATTAATTAACTTAGTCTTCCTTTGATTGGAAATTCCATAGCTTTTGAAATTATATTATTTTCTTCAATTCATTAATTGAATTATTTATCAATTATCATGGTAAGTGGCCAAGTGGTTAATGACATCATCATGACCTCATAAGCAAATATCAAGGATCATGACATCATCATAAAAGTTGTGAAGTATTTACAAAATATCAAACAAATATCAAAATTTGTAAGCTATGCCTAATCAATGAAAACTCAACCACATTTATTAATATCATAATTCATCTAAGATTGATTGATTCTCATCCACTCATCGTGATCATCATCTAATGATCAAAATCATTTTGGAGAATCTATAAATACAAAGGCCATTTTCTATTATTTACAAGTCTTGAAACACAATGAAGTATTGCCCTTTTGGAAAGCCACTCCCATTCATCAAGCTTCATCTTTCTTATAAATTATTCAACAATCACATGCAGTTAAGGGGAGATGCCACTTACATGATGTATCGACATTGATAAAGACCTCATGCTTTACAATCTGGGCATAAACATGTGTGTAAGCCAACTTTGAAGGGAACATTCAAATGGAAGGTAAAAACATCTTGTTTAGATTTCTAATTCATTGCTTGTTGCTTCAAGTCTTGCCCATTCTAAGGAATCTTTACAGTCACTACCACTTCACTTGTGGATTCTTCATTCATTAGAGTCTTAAAAGACTCTTCTTCTCTCTCTTCACATGTTTCAGTTGATATGTAAATCAATTACCCCTCTTCAGCTACTTTCCAAAGAGTTCCAATGATTTCTTTGTCATCTCCATCGTTGCATATGGGATCTCCAAAGACCTCTATTTCAACTATTACTCCTCTTACACTCATGGATTGTTTCCACATATGCTACATATTGGGAAACCCCAAACAATTGGTTGTAATATTCTTATATTGTTTAGCTTACCTTGGTATTTCCTTTAGATCCACTTCAACCTTCTCTTCATCTTCTTCACCCCTAATGGTTGATTCAGAAACTAGCTACTCTTTCTCATCTTTTTCATTTATCATGTAATATATTCAACTCCAGGATGATTTTTTATCCTTCCTTCACCACTTCCATGACATGTGCAAATAACCTTTCACTCTCCTTGTCCATTTAAGAACAATGAAAACCTTGACTCATAAGAATATCTTCTTCAATACCTATGTGGATTGCTCCCACATATGCAACAACACTTTCATTATTCATTATTCTTGGTAGAAACAAGTCCATTGTCTTTATCTCCTTTGTTGGACATGTAAATTAAACAAACACAATAAGGAAATAAAGATTTCTCATAAACACTTTTTCTAACTCTTTATTACTCTTCAAGGACATGATATTCAAATCTTTTCTATTGCTCACATTCTCCTTGCATTTTTCTCCCTTATGACGAACTCTCAAAGGCCCATTTTCAGCAACCTTTATGATTGTTCTCTCCTCATCTTTCATTCTTCTTTCTTCTCCTCCAAATGGATGGTTTGCAACCATACTCTCTTCATGTGAATTAGATTACACTTCTTTCAACTCTATTTTTTCCTTCATGAAAACCTAAAACTCCTCATGTTTCCTTTATTCTTTCATCTCGATTGTTTCTTTCATGGAAACATATAGATTTTCTTGGTTGTCCTTAACCCTTCTACCTTTAAAAAGAGAAAATACAAGTGCATTATCTTCATTCACCAATGATGATTGTTTTCTTCTTACTTATGGGATACCACAAACTCCTTTGGATCATCAAATAATGGGTATCCTTCTTCCGATTCAACTACTATCACATCATATCCTCTTGCATGAGGATTTCTTCCTCTAAGAGTTGCTCACAACTTTCCTCTTCATTGTTTTTGAAAACATATTTGGCTTCTCACATGGAAACCTCACTCTCTTTTTGTATTTCAAGACAACCTTCCCCTCCCTCATATCCTTCTCCTTGCTACTTCTCAAAGTAGTCTTGAGTTGCTCACATGACAACTTCACTCTCATATTGCCTTTCATAGCAATCTTCTTCATCTTATCTTCTCTCTCAAGTCTCAAGACATGAAGCTTCTTCAACTACTCTACATGCATTCTTGGGTGCACAATATGACCCACCAACTTGAAAACCATATGTTCTCATTGCTTTACGTTCTTCTTTCTTTTCCCATTTCTCATCTCTTAGATATCTTTCCAGTACATAGTTGCATGTCCACAACTTCTTGCATGCATTTTTTACCCTCATGGGGTCTTCAATATTGTCATATTAAAAATAAAATTATATTTATACTATCCATTTCATGAGCTTATCAAAGCTCTCTTTACCACAAAACAAAACAATATTGCTAGTGGGCTTACATCTGTCATTCACCCTTGACCTTTGTTGGTCTCTTTTCTTAGCTAAAATCTCTTCCTTCGCTTGCTTAAACTCTCTCCAAATCATCTAATCTTGCTTTTATGGACACCAACCCCATCATCATCTCTTCTTCATCATCTTTAATCATAGCTACAACATCTCCACTTTATGTAGTCTCCATCATTTTCAATCTTGTTTGGAATTTGTTCACCATCTTTGTAAAATCTTCTACCCCCCATGTTCTTCCTCTTTTGTATGTTATATCCTCTTCAACAATCAGGGTCCTCTTTCACAACTTGTAATAAACTTAAACAAGAGCCTCTCTCACTTCCTCTCCACTTACAGGACTTCTCTCGCACTTACAACAAACTCATCATCACTACTATGCAAGCTTCTTTTTCACAACTTGCAACTAACTCAAGTATGCTTTTTCACTTGCAACAAACTCAAGCATACTTTTTTTTCATAACCTGCAACTAACTCATAAAAGATCCTCACACACTCAACATAGCAATGAAAAATCTTACTCTAATACCAAATGGTGAAAGCAAAAGAGAGTAGGTCCACTTAAGAATTGTCGTTACTCTTATTGTTATGTTTGTATACTCTACCATGGACAAACACATGAGTACACTATTCAAAAATGAGACACTCAACACATCTTCTTTATTGATTTCAATATCACACTATTACAAGGATTGGTGCACAGTCACACTATCACATGCCTCTACAAAGCAAAAATGTAAAATCCATTAAGGAGGGACTATATATATATATATATATATATATATATATATATATATTCCCTCCTTAATGGATTTTACATTTTTGCTCCCTACTCTATGTTCATAGAGAGTTTCAGTGCTTCTCACTCTCTCTTTGAGCCAACGTCTCTCAGCTTGAAGCTTTCTTTACTTATAGACTCATTCCTTTGTGCCTTTTCTCTGCTTCTTTGATGGGATTTGTTCTTCTCTAACGCAACTCTGCTTTTCTCTAATGCAACTCCCCCCTGACAAAGATACAATTATTATTTTTATTCCTTCTATGGGCATGCAACATAAAGAAGTTGAAGTGTTTCTTGAAATGAGATAGTAACACATTTGTGACTACTCAAATTTCCTTCCAAGTCACTCATGTGATCCCTCATATGACTGTGAATGTGACCAAAAATACCAAAAAATCAAACCAATGATCATAGCAAAACTTTGTACCTATAGTAATGGTTGTGGGTGTATGCACTTAGATTTGCTCGCCTTTGTAACATCATTAATTTTGATTATTATCTTATATCCCCCTTCATTATTCACTTATTAGCAAACCCCTTCCACCTTTCAAATTAATTATTTCATTAATTAATTCCCCCTAGCCATATAATTATCTCATTTGTGACGCGAGGATGATAGCATAGCAGTGAGTTGAGTGTTAGAAGTGGGAGGTTTCAAGGTCCATTTCCTAGGATGACCACTCTCTAGCGTCATTTTCACACTAAGTTACAATGGGTAATTTGTGAAAAGCATCCAATGCAATGAAATATTGGCTCGGTGTTCGATGCGATGGAGATCAACATGTGACTTGAACCCTGTGTTCAATGCGAAGAGGCAAGCCCACAGCACATGGCTAGGAATACTATTCACCACTGGTTTGGACATTCTAGTTATAAAAATATATGTACCCAAAATTTAATAAAGCCAATGAGATGTGAGTGAATTGGTTAAATGGCTTGATCGTTTCAAACCCTACCCAACTTCTAATCTCTAGAAAGGCATATGACGTTGATTGTGGCCATGATTTATATTCTCGAGGTCATTAATGGACATTTGTTATTCTCAAAGTCGATGGTGGTTGTTGTTTGTATTCTTGGACTAGTTGTGGATGTTGTTGGTATATCTAGTATATGTGGTAGATGATCACTTAGGGATCCAAACCCTCGATTGTGTCCCAGACTGGTTCGTAACTCTAGTCAAAAATGAATATCTATCCAAAAAAAATATCCCATTTGTCTAATATTCTAATTTTTTTTAATATCCATCCCTCTTTCTAGTAACTAGAATTGTTTTGTGGAATATTCCATGACTTAACTTTGAAAATATTAGAAAAGCCCAGAGATTTTTAATCTCTATAAATTTCCTTCCCTCTAAAAACCTCTGTTTAATGGAGGCAATATCTATTATCTAATTCAAAATTTAAGAGGGAATATAATCTAGCCATTGATTTTCCCTCGTCTCCTCCTATAAATTCATGGTCTCCCCAGACATTTGGGTCAATAAAGTCAAAGATTAAGAATTAGAGTGCAACCATGCTATCATGTTAAGTCTTATGCTATCAAATTTGTCCATGGTCCTCCATTGACCTAGTCTTGAGCCAAGCATGTCTGCAATCCCACATATTTTCGAGCATCTCTTTTGTCAAACTGGGTTTTAGGGAACATTTCAGGGGTCTTGAAAAGATTTGGGAGCAAAATGATAGTAAGATCTCTCTATGTTAATATTGATTGCTTCCTCCATTCTTTCCTTTGATAATTATTCTTGAATTTGGATTGGTTTAAGAGTTACTTTACAACTTTAATCCAATATGTCCGAATTTTGGATAATATAGTGGATGACTTACATCAATGCTACAGTAGTTGCTATAGGTGACTTTTGAGGCCCATAACTTTTGCATATGGACTCGAAACGAGGTGTCATTTTATTTAATACATAACTTTTCGAGTAGAATTCAAATATGTAAAAAAATTCAAGGTTTGGCATGTCATTCATGCGTATTTTGTCACTTTTCATAAACTAGTCTATTTTAACCCAAAAATGTATACATTTGCTATAGGGGACTTCAAAATTATACTGAACTAAATTGAACCTCATTCAATGTCCTTAATACCAATGAATTGTTTGAACACTGAGGCTTCCCAAAAACAATTTATTCAAGATAAAATGACAAAAAAAAAAATGCACAACTATGTTTTTGGGTGATGCAAAATTGCCTTTACACCTTTGATGCTCCTACATCATTGTGACACATCCTTAGGAAATTAATTTTCTTTGTAAACAATACATTTTCTAAAGGAAGTTTAGTGTTCAAGCATTATCTTGTCTTGATTAATGAGCTCTTGAATTTTGTCGCTTAAAGCAATGCATTGATTTATCGAATGGCCTCTAATGGTATCGCAAGAACAAAATTCTTTTGCACTAGAATATTTTGGCCTATACTTTGGATTGATTTCACAAATATGAGGTAGCTCAATCAAATGCTTGTCCAATAAGCTCTTAAGTATGAGATTGATTCTTGAAAAACTCTTTAGATTGACTCGAGATAGGTCTTGTTATATGTATTGTTCCTTTCTTAACCCAAGTGGTACATATGTTCATGGTAGGTGCATGGGTATTAGCAATGTTGGGATCCTTGAGAGGTGAGCTATAAACCCTAGGCTAAACTATTCATTCTTCTACAAGGTCGGTAGACATGAGTATGATAAGTGAATGATTTGCAAGTTGTGTCAAGTAATGTATCTTTGATAGGTGTTATAAGACTTGACAAAGATATGTTACATTTCAAGATAACGTGGTTGATAAATCAAAGTGTGCATATGACAACGAAATATAAAGATGTAATCTTGCATATCCTCCTTTTGACATTGTTTAAGATGACAGATACTCTCGTACGTGGCTCTAGGTCCATTGTTGGTAATGTTTGGATCTAAGAAGGTCTTGTGTAACCATTGGAATAAATGTAGGGACCCACTAGGTATAGTAAAGAACCAAGCCAAGGTATCATCAATCAATGTGATGGGAAATAACTTAAAGTAATATTAAATGAAGATTCTCATAGTTTCTTAAAGATAGAAATATTGCATGAAAATACACTTGAAGATCCCCATGACCATTAAATAATTAAAAATTTAGAACTAAGTCGCAAAGAAGAGGCATGTCAAACACATTTTAGGGATAGGATAAGAGACTATAATATTATATTTAAACCTAGCATTGAAAGTCTCCATATAAAGTGAAAGATTATGCACCTATCTTTTACAAATTACTTATAGCATGCCTTATAGCCATTATCTCAAGTCTAGGAAGTGGTACCCTTAATAAGTTCATTCAAAAGTGAGTCTTACCATTAGCCATGAGAACATCATTTATTACGGGTGTAGCTCACAAAATATAACACATAAGAATACAAGTACAAACCCTAGGGGTGGATATATATAAAAAAATTCAATTTTTTTTATCTAATTTGTTACATGTATCATTTCATCTACAAGACTAGGGTTTACAAGAAAATGTACCCTCACATTTTACAAAATACATTGATTAATTCTTTTATCATTTGAAAGATTCACATTTTACAATTTAGCATCCAACAAAAACAAAGCATTGTCATCCATTTCACTAATATAAACCATGATTAATGTCAAATAAAGCCACACAAAGGAAATGAAACATTAAGGGTTGAATTGAGGAGTAAAACCCTTAAATCAAAATCTAATATAGCTTAAAAAAATAGCAAGCCCTAAGTAAAAATATTGTATAAACTCAAAGTTGAATGCAAAAATGTTAGATTCACCAATATGTTTTACCCTATTTTTATTTTAGTGGTATTATTATTAACAACCAAAATAAAATGATTGTACTAAAAAGATCTATCATTTAACAATGTAAAAAAATCCAAACTCATTCTAGTAGCTAAAAACAACTTGAAAGAGAAGTAATTGTAATAGAGTACTCACCTCTAATATCAATTTCAAAATTGTAGCTAATTGTGTGCCAAATTTAAAGCTCTAATTCCACAAAAACAAAAATGACAATTGCTTCATTCTTGTCTAAGGCAAGATCCACATTAACTAGATTTGATCATCATTTGTGTCCTACACCATCTTTGTATTGTATAGCTCTCTAGTCTCTATAACTTTTATACAACATTGCAACTAAATGTCGTCACTATTTGTACTTGTGTTTCACATAATTGATGGACAAAACTCTCTAATTTTGCTCTTCAATGCTCCTGCACTAACTTGTCACAATAAAAACAAACGCATCATACAAAAAGAGAAGGGAAGAAATAGTTGGGTTGGACAACCATAAAGTTGTAGCGACTACATTTTCCGCATGCTATAATCAAATCCCTCATAGTTCATGTGTAGTGTGAATTGGGAAATCAAATAAAGTCTTCATCCTCAATTTTAAATGTGAGATGCAACTTAATGCACATTTGAGAAAGGGTTATTTTAATAAAATATGTTATGCAAGTCCTTGAACATTGAAAAATCAATAAAATATGCTTAAACTTGAAAATGAATGACTAGCAATACATTGGAAACTTCTTAAGCATCTTGATGATAAGAGTTAAAATGAATGACTAGCAATACATCGGAAACTTCTTAAGCATCTCGATGATATGAGTTTTTTTGTATTGAAACCTTTTATTAAAATACTCATTGATGATTTGTATATATATGCTTCTCATGTTTGAATTAAAGCCCTATTGACACACAAAAACTAATAAAGAGAAAAGTAAACCACCAACAAACACATCCAAACATCTAAAGGATGCAACCACAAGCACAAGGGCCCCCAAAAACAAAAAGCACAGAAACAACAGAGCCATTATTTCCACCCAAGGTAGAATCAACGAGACCATCATTTATATCCCAAAAGAAGAAATAGACAAACAAAGGGAGAACGGAGAAGAAAAGCCCAAGGACATTAAACAAACAAGACAACAAACAAAAGAAAAGAAAACCACAAAATTGTATAGAGGAGAAAAAATAAAAACATATAAAAAGCGCCAATAAGCTTTTAATTCAAAGTGACCCATATGCACAAAGTAATACTAAAAGCATCATAATAACAAGACTTGTACCATAATTAGGTGTCTATAGTCACCCTTGATATATCCAATACATAAAGATTAGAAAGATATAAGTTCTTAAGGTATGCATTATGGAGTTACGTGTATTGAAAATACTAAATGACTAGAAGTTGAATAAAATTTTGGCTTGAGAGGATTTTAAAAGGTTCAGTCCAAAGCCTCAACCCATTAGGAGTTGTGAGCTAGCGATATATCAATAAACCAAAAAGATATAAGAAAAAATAAGTTCATATTGTCGGCATTGCCAAACATGGATTTTTTACTTGAATGTATAGGCATCTTCTAACATGAGCAAAACAAGATCACCTAGCATAATAACTTTGCATCTTACGCCCAATGTTACAGCGAATGATAAAGTTTAGCCTCTCCCTGGCCTCTCCATGACAATAACCATACCTACACCATGACAGTAAGCATACCTATGTTACGAGCTACGACAAACAAAGGGTATTTGTTGAAGAGTGGAGTCTTATGTAAGCATCTTCTAACATGAGCAAAACAAAATCCCTTCATACAATAACTGTGCATTCCAAGCCCAATGTTAGCTGATAACGAAGCTTAGCCTCTCCATGTTAGTATCATACTTCCTTTACTAGCTTCTTATAATTCAAAATCAAACAATATTTGTTGTAGAGTCTTATGGAAGCATCTTCTAACATGAGTAAAACAAAATCCCCTCGTACAAGCACTTTGCATCCTACGCCTAATGTTAGCTGATAATGAAGCTTAGCCTCTCCACAGAAGTACCCATACCTACATTACACGCCATGACAAACTACATGTATTGTATATAATTCAAAATCAACGTCATGTATTGAGAAAATATTTATGATTTAGATACGAGAGGTTTTCACAGTCCATAACATTTCACAAATGAGATTTTGAAAAACACTGTCCTAAATAAAATCAACATTTTGGATCACACTCCATTCTCCATTAATCAGGATGAAAGTATATGATTTTTACCACTTGAGACCTTAGAGACCTCTTTGTGAAGCTTTAAGTACTTACTGTTGCCTTTCTCTTTTGTCACTGAAAAGCTGTACCAGTATAGACCTCTTTATTAATTTTAATCACCTACCGTTGCCTTTTTCTCTTTCCCATGCAAAGCCTGCAAAAAGAAAGATAGGTGAAAACAACAATAAAATGAAACATCTCATGACAGTTACGGAAAGCCTTTCTGTACCATGGAGCCTCGTGTTGTGGATCTAGCAGGAAGCAATTATGGTTTGATGCTGATGACATTGTAGGCTGTCTGCTTCATTCTGAAAACCTGTGTACTTACGGCAGGCTGTTTCTGAGGACAGTTTATTTATTTCCAAAGATATCTAATGATTCTGCTGACTGTTAACAAAACTCGTGCATTTCTAGTCCATGTAGCCATCCTACCTGTAGATGAAGATGGTACTACATAGCATTGCATTTATTCAACAAACCATCATAGATGAGCATATTTTTGTATCAAGTGCATGTTCTCAAAACCATTCTCGAAAAGCAGGTTGTCACATGTTGACTTTGATAGTTTGTAACAGATACTTTAAACAAAGCAGCCATGCAGCCGAAGCATCTTTTATAAAGAAACAGTTTAGACCCTGCATTGTGCATTTGGCTCAAATGTATGTCCACAAATCAGTTAGTGCAGTACCATTAGCAGCTACAGCAAAAAATTCTGGCTTAAACCATAAGCAGCTACTGAAAAATTTTCTGGCTTAAACCATTAGCAGCTGCCGAAAAAAATTCTAGCTTACACAAAAATAACAGATGAGATACCACCCCCTTTAAAGAGGGTAAGAATCCTGAGTAGTCATTTCCTGTGTACTGATGGTGCTGAAGCTATGAAAAATGAATGCACCTTGAAAATCAAAATTAATTCAAACTTCATTAGTAAACCCAACTGCTTTCTGACCGGAAAGCTAAATGCATAATAAAATCAAACCAGTTGTACAATCAGAACCAAACAGAGGAGGATAAACACCACTATAAAGAAAGTTAGAATCATAAGTTGTCATCTTCTGTGTACTGATGTTGCTGAAGCTATGAAAAAAGAATGCACCTAGAAAATCAAAGTTGATTCACACTTCACAAGTAAACCTTACTGCTTTATGACCAGAATGATAAATGTGTAATAAAATCAGACCAATTGTACAGTCAAAAAAATACTTGACAGTTGAATTGAACAACGAGACTAAACCTAACAGAAAACAGAAGCACAAACTCATACATTTTATTTTATGCAAACGATTTAGAATTGACTTGAACAATGAGACCGAAAACCATAAGCTTTAAAAAAAAATCTCACCCATTGAATCTTGTACAGAGAGATTGAGTCCTAACAAGACTTAAACCAATGCCAAATATATAGTAAGAGGCTGGCACATTAGAATCTTGCAAGAAATTTCAGACTTGGCCAATTTCAATAAATGCTAGTTTAGTTTGTAGCATTTAGTCTGTGCTCTGATTTTTCAGTTGAAATGTTTGTCAGTCCGGTTGTTATTAAGTCCATACAGTAGGGCTTCTAGTAGCATGAGGTCTTTAATATCTTCCTGCTGATGCATTAGACGTGCTTGGTTCAGACCCGATTTTGGGCATTTAACAGTTACATTAAAAGGATATTCTGGGTTTTTCTATAATCAAAACAAGCAAAAGCAGTGAATTCTTTCTCAGGGAGTTCTGGTTAAAGCAGTCCATATCGTCTGGCTCATGGGGGAGCACCAAATGTAGGCTTTGAATTATTAATATCAAATTTTATTTTATGAAAAAATAAATTGCACAAATTAGTAATCAATTTCATCAAAACTAAGCAGCAATAACAGATATCTTCAGCCAAACAAATTTAAAACCAATTCGTCATACCATTGAAAGCAATAAATCTAATAGATCCGTCCTACCATTCGGGAGCTAAAACAACTCACAACTACAGATAATATTCCCTTGCAATTGATATAATAGCTTCCAGTGCACAAAACAAGCCTCAATAGGAATCACACAATTCTGTGAGCAAGAAAAATGTCTCTTTTACATTAAAGAATTTAATAGTTGAATTTCCAACATTGGACACAGATACTGAAAGAATAAATCTAAATTTTGCAATCCATAGTATCTAAATTATAAATTAACCTGCTAACTAAAAATACCAAAGAGAATGTGGTACATCCACCATCATGTATCACATAACTCTATACACCTGAAACTGACTCTCATGCTTAACATTCTGGTGCCTACAGTCGCACAGACTGTAACATCAATTATGAGAAATCAAGTAATAACATCTCTTCTTGAATTGGCTTATTCACATTCGCAATAGCTTCTTTCCAATAAATGTGGCTTGCTGTGATACAACACCTTAATCATGAAATACAATTGATAGGCCCTCTTCCTGCCAGTACTATTAGACTAGAATTTTACTCATTTACTCATGGAAATACGGCCCTTGTTGCTCGAGTCTCAGGAAAGAGATTTCAGCAATTGAAATCTTGAAAGAAAGCCATGCCCATTCAAGGAACCAGACAGGATACCTTAACACCTGAAAAAATAGTATGTGCATTGAGAGAAATGGAAGGTCTCAAAAATAATCAGTAGGCTGATGGGGGAGGAGGAGACTTGTAAGAGAAACCAAGAGTTGGTGGAAGTGGTATAGGTGGGGGGTAATATCCCTGAGATGGTGGTGGCATTCCAACACAAGGAGGCGGTGGTGGCGGAGTCAGAGATGGAGGTGGCGGAGGAGAGTAGTAAACAGGAGGAGGTGGTGGGGGGGATGGGGCAGGTGGTGGAGGCAGCGGAGATGGTGGAGGTGGGTTATAGTAGTTATCTGGTGGTGGAGGCGAATAGTATAGAGGTGGGGGCTCAATGCAAGGTGGCGGTGGTGGTGGGGGGGGCTCAATGCAAGGAGGGGGAGGAGGTGGGGAATTTGGTGGAGGAGGGGAGGGGTAATATGGAGGGGGTGGAGGAGATGGAGGGGGAGGAGAATAATGGTGGACAGGAGGCGGGGGAGAATGTGGTGGAGGAGGAGAATTCGGAGGCGGCGGCGGTGAATGTGGTGGAGGAGGAGGAGAATGTGGTGGTGGAGGAGGTGAGTGAAATGGTGGGGGTGGTGGATGAGATGGTGGTGGTGGATATGGGGATGGAGGAGGATAGTATACTGGTGGTGGCGGTGGTGGGTATTGCATTGGTGGTGGGGGAGACGGTGGAGGAGGAGGAGGAGGTGGAGGTGGGCGCACACAATAAACAGGTGGTGGTGGAGAGGGAGATGGAGGAGGAGGAGATGGAGGCGGAGGAGATGGTGGAGGTGGTGAAGGGGATGGTGGAGGAGGAGATGGTGGTGGTGGCGAAGGGGATGGTGGAAGAGGAGATGGTGGTGGTGGTGATGGAGGAGGAGGTGGTGGTGGTGGTGGTGGTGGAGGAGGTGGTGGTGGTGGTGGTGGTGGTGAGGGTGGTGGAGGAGGAGGAGGTGGTGGTGAGGGTGATGGAGGAGGAGGAGGTGGTGGTGAGGGTGATGGTGGTGGTGGTGAAGGAGAAGGTGGGGGTGGCGATGGAGGTGGAGGAGATGGTGGTGGTGGGGATGGTGGTGGTGGGAAAATTCTGACTGGTTTACAGGATGACCCTTCAAAGCAATCCACAGGATGAGTAGCAACTGCAGCACATTGCATGAATGATCTCTGAGAAGGCCTGTCAGGGATACAGTTCTTGGTGTCATCAATGGTGACTCCTCTGGAGGGAAGAGCCAAACAATTAGGTGGCTCTCCAGTGAAGAAATTGTAGGAATATGTAAAGTTATCCAAATTGGGCAATGCACAAATGCTCTCTGGGATCTTTCCAGATAGCCTATTGTGAGCAACATCCAATTGTTCAAGGCTGACCATCTCCCCAATGCTCGCTGGCAGAGACCCAACTAGCTTATTGAAACTCACATCCAAAACAGTCACATTTTTCAGCTTCCCGAGATCAGATGGCAGGCAAGCTGATAGATTGTTATTCAAAAGAATGATCTCATTGAGTGTAGCAGCCATTTTAGAAAGACTAGGAGGCACACATCCTTTGAGATTATTGTTGGCAAAAACAACAACAGAAACAGGGGAATTTCCTAGGTTAGAAGGGATTTCAAAATGGAACCTGTTGTCATTGACGAAGATGGCATCCAGATCCTTCTCAAACAGCTTCTCCGGTAGGGTCCCCTCAAACTCATTGAACCTGATATCCAAATACTTCAATTTGGGCATTTGGAGAACCACCTTTGGAAACGGCCCAACAAACCTGTTATTGCTGATATCAAACTCATACAACAAAGTCAAATTCTTGAAGCTCTTGGGCACAATCCCACAGAACCTATTGGTATTGATATGAAACAATGCCAGATCTGTGAGCAGCCCAAGCTCCTCTGGTAAATACCCTGCAATGTCTGCATGGTTCAGATCAATGCCTGCCACAACAGTAATGTTAGGATTATCCAGTGCAGGAGAACAAAACACACCGGTGTAGTTGTGACACACATCAGCACCAACCCAGCTCCGTGTTATGTTCAACGGGTCCGAAAAGATTGCCTCCTTCCATGCCTGGAGGGCAATGTAGGCATTCTTCAGCCTTGGATTAGGGAACCTCAAACTAGGATCAACATCCACCATTTCTCCTCCCTCCCCAAACCCATCCTCGTAGTGCAACAGCTGCCTGCGTCTAATAAACCTCGCTTCATCATCTGACAGCCTCCTCCTCGACTCAACAAAACCAGATTGTACAGAAACAACATGACCTAACAGAACCAAAACAACAAAACTCACTACCTGCATTGCAGGACCCCTGAAACTGCTCCTCATGTTAATCCACAATGGCACATTCTGCACCTCAAAAACCAAATGGGTTTTGTACTACAGCCGAAAACCCAAAATGTGTAGGCAGATCAAAAACCAAGTGGGTATTTCAGAAAGCAGCTGAAAACCCAAGTGGGTATCCGACTTTCGAATGCCCAAAACTTTATAGCAATGAGGAGAGCCTCACAATGGCCAATGAGAGAGGGGGGCGCACCCACATGAGCTTCAAGTCTCGGGAAGCGATTTCTTGCTTCATTTAGTAGCTTATGCCTTGATATATGTAATGAAATCTGTGTAAAGATAGATAGTGAAATGCTTAATAGACTAACTTTGACAAATGCAAATTATTTCAATTACGAGATTGAATTTTTCTCGCACACTGTTGCGTGCGCTATCGTCTTACACACACATCAGTACAGCTAAAACCCAGCTCAAACCCCACTTTTATCCTGTCCAACTGCCCTCCATTCCACCAAACCGCCTAAACCAAAACCGCCTATTTTTGGAGGCTTGTTAAGAAAACGCCATCGCCTTCTCCGCTGCCAACTCTTCTTAACGCTGCTAGCTGGCCCCTCACCCGCTCTAAAACTGTTTTCCACCGAATACGCGGTTTCCCGAGCAACCAAACCGCCTGGATTAACCAGGGTTAAAAGAATTAATTAATCAACGGCCACTTTGCTTAACCGTGGTTGTGGCCGTCGGCCGAACGAATAATCCGCATCGCATAATGAGCATATACCATGACCATGTGCATGTGCATATGCATATGCATCCGCATCCATCGTATGCGTGGGTCCCATGGGTGAAACCGGTGGGTCCCGCAGGGGGGTTCCGTTAGGAGTGGGCTGACGGAACGGCGACACGGTCCCGCGCCGATACACGCGGCCGCTTGCTTCCCCGTGACGTTTTCGCCAGCTTTCACACGGCGGATCTTTCCCGGCGGAATTTTCGTGTTTTTATTTTATTGTTTTTGTTTTTTAAATTTGTGAGGGCCGTAAAAAGGGTAAGGCGTAGGGACTCACCTTTCCACTCAAAATGATGGATGATGAGGAATATTGAGGCGTATTTTGTTTTGAGGTGGTTGTTTTGATTGTTAGGAATTCCCATTCTAGAATCCCTCCTTCGAGGGATTAAATTTAACGGTCAACTCTTTTTATCATTGCAGTTTTAAAGATAATTTATATATTTATTATAATATTTTAGAGTTTTAATGGTTTATTCAAAATTTTGCTTTCTATTTAATACGTCAAAAATTGATTGTATTTTATAGTTAAAAATGTAAATATGATTATGGAGCCATCAAATTTAGTTCATGTTGCTTGTAAATATATAAATTTAATAATAGATAAATGATAACATCAGTTTTACCTTTTTTTTGACATGATTTCCTCACTTGTTTTCCTATCCATTTATCTATCTATGGACTTGGCCATCTCAATTTGTTGACATTCATGTTTAGGATCTCCCTACCCTGTGCCATAATGTTCTATTATCCTATGTAGACTCTTGTTATATTCCAAATCATTGTTTTTCCTTTCCCAAACAATGTCGATAATAGTCAAACGTTAATGGTTATTGGTAGTGTCCTCCTTCCTCGATAATGTCGCAAAACTTCTAACGACTATTTTTCAAATTCAAAATTCTCTCTAAGGGTTGGCCTACACACATTTCACATGTCCATTATAGGGGGATTACCTAAAGAATATCTATAAATACACATCCAGCTAAAGGCCATTCTAATATAATACCTAACACTTATATTGATGCTTGAGAAATCCATTTGCACATCCTGAAGGCAATATCTAAAAGAATCCAATTTTGAAAACCCTTCAAAGAAATAGTCTCAAAAACCAAATTTGAATAGTAACGCAAGGTCAAAAGTGAATGTTATCATGTGTCGAAAGCCAAGGAGTTGCATTATCGTAGAACATGATTGAGCACACATACACATAGGTGGAAAAACTATGTGTGATTTGAGCCCTCTTTGGAATATTGCAACATAGACAACGTTCAATCACTCATCAGGAAGTAGTTGATACTATCCAACCCATCTTTTATACCCCTCTTTTTCAAGTCAAGCAAGTGTTGAAAGTGGAGCTCAAATTTCTAAACAAAAGAGAACAAAATCAAGATATGCGCATAGAATCAAGGTGTAAACACATAAAATTAATTATTAAGTGTTTTAAAATGTTCATTCTTGACATCCTTACCTTACTTGGTCTATTCATCATTTCATTAACTCATAATCTATAAGAGAGCCTTCACTCTTTTTCAAATGCATAAAATATCATATAGACATCCATATTTCAACCTCATTCATTCATATTCAACCTACATGCAAATGTTAGGCCATTTCCAACAGTCTATGTCATTCTAGGACATGACCATGCTAGGTCAAACAAGGGTTGCATTGTGGCCATGTCCACTAATGTGGCCTTATCTTCCACACTCTAACGGTTATTTTTTAAAATTGAGAAATTTCATAACGGCTCTCTCATGCATATTGTAAGGTTGGTTAGTGAAAATATTCTAAAGATTATCTTATAAAAACACATAAAGGCAATCTCACTTGAACCAACTAGCACAATGATTTAAAATCACTACACACTGAGCAAAAGAGCATTACTTCTTCGAGTTTAAAATCTACTACATTATAACAGTCATAGGTTAAGTCTGAATATTATAAATTACAGGTCAAGGACATCCATTGTCAAGTATTTTAATCAGTCTTCTAATTATAGTCATATAGCTGCACAATCATGGATCATAGAATCACCCTAGAAAGGAGAACTATATGAACCTGAAGCTCATTTAGGCTATGTAGACAACACTCATATTACACATGGTTTTTTTAGGGTAGTTCCATTATTTCTCTAATCTTAATTATGTCCTTTTACATTTGATCTTTATCTCATTTATTGTGCAGGTACAAGGATTTATGTTTTGTAGGTCTTTCGCATATCAACTCAGCATACAAAATTGATCAACAAACTCTCACAAATTCGCACATACCAAGATCATAAATCCATGCACATAGTCAACTAGGATGTAAGCGTAATCATCAAACAAAGATGTAAAATAATCCTATCCTCCTTTTGTGGACTTGTCCCAAAGCATGATCAATTACTACATTTAGACAAAACATAGTATACATGTCTCTACAAGCTATTTTTAGTCATAGTTATCTTGCACAATAATAATTAAATCTATTTAAGGGAGGTTTGCACATCTTTAGACTCTTTACTAGTTTTAGTAAATTCTAAATTTTGTAGCATACTATATATTAATATCAGATATGTATATTTTACCATTTAAATTTCAATAGTTTAATTTTATTATTTTGAAGTTCATTCAAATTAAAATATATTAAACATTATGGTGAACTTATAATTTTAAGAACATTGCTTGCTTTTTATTTGTTTTAATTTTATCCTAGGATTTCACTAAATATCTATAAATTCCTAACACAAAGAAAATAACGTTCGATCTTGGATATAAATCTAAAACATAACAATTCAACTTCTTTGACCTTGGAATTATTCTAACACTAAAGAAGTTTGTCTTATCACATCGTATAAAATCTGACACAAAATCTCTTTTTTTGACTTTGGGTTAAAATTTGTTGATTTATATGCACAAAAATATTTTGAGTTTCTTTTCTTTTTATTTATTTTTCTTTTTTCTTATCTTAGGAACTGGGTTCAGTTAGTTTTTAAACTACTAAGTGACTATCATGAAGGGTTGTGCAGTGTTCTATTTATAGACATCATGGTACGAGGGGTTTACCCTAATACGCATAGCCATTATATAGTACTAAACACGAAGTTTAGTTTCCACATACCTCACAGTATATTAGAAATGTCTAAGATCTATTGTTTATATTACAATAAACCTATTTAACATTTGATTTATGGTGCACCTAAGAGGACTGTATCGCTTAGGAAAATTACTCTCAACATACCTTCAAAAATAGGGTTAGTGGGCTACAGGTATGGTTCTACGTCTATAGTTAGTGCTATGAAGCATTGGGCCAACACTAATCAATGAACAAGCAAGTATTTTTTCGACTCCACACAATCATTTAAACCCTTTCTTAAATCATCATTATACCTTGCTTTTTCTTTTATTATATTAGTGTTGTTTGATTAATATTGTATTGTATCCATAATGGAATCAATAAATGAATGTTGCTTTCTCATATTACATATAATTATGCAATTTCTTGTAACATCATTTTTTACTTTCTAAATTGTTATTCATTTTGTTGTTACATGTTTAAGATTTAATGTTATTCACAAACTTCCCTTAGAGCAATCTCCATTTTATGCTTCTTCATATTGTTATAATATTAATCTAAATTACTCCATATCACAACTAGACACCAAATAACATGTGCACAACCTTATGTGATTCCTCCTCCTCACCCTTAACCTGCTTTTATTAGTCAGTTCATTCTTATCATTTGTATGAGGGTCATATTACATCCCCATGTCCATGTTGTTCAAACTAGAAGAGGCCAACCACATCTACCTACTCTACCCAATCTTACTACTCACAATGTTCTTCCTCCACCTCCTACAATACAAGTTTTTCAACCCAAAGGGCATGATCTCATTGACCAACTATGTAATACTCCAACTAAATTTTTTATTCTAGATCTATTGAAGAAAACACCAACTTATAAGGATATCTTATATGTCATGTTGTGAGATACCACTCTTCTTATGGATACACAACCAACATATTTTACTTATATCATGAATACATTCAAGGATATTGATAATACCATTACTTTTGATAAAGAAAGTGTACCTCCCAAGCATATCATTAAGCAGAATCTTCCATTATTTAATAAAATTCAAATACATGAAAAGTTAGCCAAACATGCATTGGTTGACAATGGTTATGGAATAAATATTTTTAGCTATGAATTCATACTAAAATTGGGTTTCAACAAGGATAGTATTCACAAATCAGAACAACCTATGCATGGTTTTGATAGCACTCCAAAACAAATATTAGGAACTATCACATTGGATTTATTATTGGGCCCAAACATGGTAATAATTGCTTTTCAAATCATCCATGACCAACTACAACATAATCTTCCATTGGGTCAGCCTTGAATTTATATAATGGAAGCTTTACCTTCTGTATTTCATAGGTGCATTAAATTTTGGCATGATACATATGAATACAAAATTTTGGCTAATGATGGACCTTTTTGATAATGCAAAATGACACAATCATAAATTGATAAGGTCTCCATTATACCACATGAATAATTGGTTCCAATGGCACAAATGCATACCTATTAAGTGGGTGAATCAAGCAATGTAAATGATATATCATAAAGTGCTCAAATTCTTAAGTAAATAAAGAAGCCTATCAAGGATTTTTTGCCTAAGAAAATAGAGGATTCTCTTAAGTAGAATTACAACAAGTACCAATTTACACAATTACATCAGAACCCACTCAAGAGCTACCACTATTGGTCAATTCATAAAATTATTGTATAATTGAAGATTACTATAGAAGTGAGGATGAAGATACACAAATAACTAACACATGATCAAATATTCAAGTTAAATTTTAATCCCATTGATGAAGATGATTTCTCATCCCATTCTTTATTCACATTTTTGCACTAGGCAAATATAGAGATATTTCTTCCATACATAATAGGTCAAGACACTCATACCAAATCAAGTGAATCTAAAAAATACTTCAAACAACTAAAATACTCACAATTGGTTGAGTCCAATATAATTCCCACACTTCCCACATAAAGGATACAAAAAAAAAGAGCAATTTAAGACTCACATAGAGCAACAATCACATGTACAATTATCAAAGAAAGATCAAATTATTTTCAAACAAGGATTTCTCAATAAAGGTATTTCAAAGCAAGGGTCAATATCTAAAGTTTCAAATACACATATGGTTACAAAAGGGGAAATAAACCAACATTATTCTTATTTAGAGCCTCTCATTATTAACCCAATTATGGATGGTAAATAATGCACTAATATTGTAGTTACTTGCTTACAAGAAGCTAATATATATAATCTAGCTTTTTTTACATATCTCAAGGATACATAACATCTCAATAAAGTTACAAAATTAAGGGATTGCATTGGGTCTATCACATTACCAATCACGTTTTTTCCTAAATCATGTTCAACATTATTACACATTGATCTTAATTTAGAGCAATACAATGCAATCCTTGGAAGATCATGACAAAGATTAATGGGATCTACATTAAGTACCAACTATGATTCTCTAACATTTTAACAATAAAGTGAAATGATCACCATTTCAAAAGAGAACACAAGTGTAATACAAGAACACACAACACCAAAGACTCCAACAAAGCCCTCTAATGCAGTTATGACTGATACACATTATATAAAATCAAATGACTCTACACAATGACATCCTATCCCAATTGGTGATCTATCACAAAATGAAGCATGTGGATATACCCTTTATGCAAGAACTCCATGGGAACTTTCCTATAATCAATTAAATTACTTGCATATTCCATTTGTACATAGTTTCTTTGCTTTTATTCTCTTCTTCTAGTCCTTAGTTTTTTTTTCACTATGGGCACTTGCTTTCTTAATTTTCAAACCAATTTGAACAATTCAAATCAACTACCTTACAAATACTTTCAATGCTCATTTTTACTTACTATTGTATCCCCACCATACTTGGCTTTCATTGCACTCACATGATCACATTATTTTCTTGCCCATGAGGAGCATATACATTCTTATATATCTTAATCATTTGAGCTACATTGTTATGATTCATTTACTCATACATTGGGGGCACATGGTTTGCCTTATTTTTCATCATATTATACTTTAACACCTTGTTACGGATTGTTAGAATTCATTCCACTTCCTCTATTTTCAAAACTTTTCTTCTTAGTATATTTTTCAATTTTTTTACGTTTCAATTATTTCAAAAATTTAAAAACATGTAAATATTTTCAAAACAATATTAAAAAAAATAGGACCTAAGAAGCATTCTTTAGTTATTTTTAACTTATCTCTTTTCACATGTTATTTATTCTATGTTAAATAGATAACATATTTCAATTTTTAAAATACATGTCACTTTTCACAAGGTATTTATGTGTGATAAAAGACACACTTTTACATGGTTTTGATGTCAGGCTTCCTTCATTATCCCATAACCTTGATAAGTTAAGGGCATGTCTTTGTTCTCCATGAATAATTTAAAATATTGTATTTATCCACAACCTTTATACTGTGTTGAACTACATATCATACAAATGTTTTGCTACTCATTCATACTATACATATGTTACATGAATATGCTACTTGCTAACAATGACATTGATACCCATGGTGGATGTATACTAGTTTCATTTGTTTGATGTTTCTCTCTTACTTTACTCCATGATAAGTTATAACTCTCTTGCTTATTGTGTGTGGCCTTTGGCCTTAAATGTTTAAATTCTGACTTGTATGGTCTCATTATGCCATTTGTGTGTTGCCCTTGGTCTTGTGTGCTTATGTGACATTCACATGTCCCTTATATGTGGTCTTTGGACCTTTATGTGTGATATCATCTGAAAATTGTTTGACATTATATGATATTTCTTGTGTGTACTTGCTTGTTATTATAGTGCCATGATTCATATTATACATTACTTATTCTATGTACTCTTACTTTGGTGTCATGATTCATATCATGCACATCTTGTTCATGTGCTTAAATTATATATCAATATAACATATACTTCATATGTAAATTCAATGTTATATTCACATACTATGATTCAATCCAATTCAAATATTCAAAATGCTATTACATGATTCCACCTTTCACATATGTTTTCTTTTAAGATAAGTGACTTGTAGGTTACATATCTCATCTCAAAATAGGTATATCACAATGACTTGCCTTGAGAAGTCAAGATTTTATGATCAAAATTTTAGATTTATAACACTATATAGTTTCAAAAATTACAATATGATTCAGAATTTTTAGATTTTGGGGACATGTGGCATGCATGTGCATTCATTCATACATTTACAAGTTTGAAAAATTATTATAGGTTTTCAATAGTTTTAAAATTCAAATGACATTCAATATTAATTTATTAAAGTACATGGGGCATGATAATCATTCATGTTCAATTATAGATTTTCAATTATAGAAATATTCATGGAAGCATAATTCATTGAAGCCATTGTAGCTTTTGAAAAAAACTTGCAAAACCTTATGAACCTTGTTTGAGCATGGATATAATACCAAACGAAGGTTTTGAATGATTGGATTGAGTGAAAATTAACTTTGTTTCTCTCTAAAATTGAAGGTACGTATCAACAAAATTATCCCAAAATTACTAGTTGTCAAACTAGTTGTGTTGTGAGTGAAATTTTTGATCAAAAAATGTCTTGAATAACTTCAAACTTGAAAACATATGATTTATGGTATAAAATAATGTATACCTACTATAATATCAGATATAAAACATACAATAATCTCATCAATTTAAACTAATAAACTACTCAACCTTTGTGTGCAATTCTTATTAATAAAGTTAAAATAAGCTTATTACAAGGTAACTTGCAATGCAAATAAAGTCTAAATATAAAAATATAATAAAGAACTCATAAAACACTAATTGAATTGAAAATATACTAAGACAACTTAAAATATACTAAATAAATTTAATTTAATTTACTATAAATATTTAGAATTATATAAGAAGCCTCTTTAATAGTAAAGTCAAACATTCAACTAGAAAGTCATCATAGTCAATCAAATACGTAAATTAAATCAATTTAATTTTAATTTAAGTCGTATAATTAATAAATTACATGATTAATCTTTAGTAATGAATTAATTATGATTTAGACTCAACTAAGTACTCAAATAGTGAACTAGAGTACACTAGAGTGAACTACAATGAATTAGAGTGAACTGACAATCCCACCTATTTTTTAGGAAATCATTGGAAAGTATCTCAAACTGATAAAAACATTAATTAAGGTCATAAATAAATTAAATAAATTTTTAAAACACCTACAAAATAAAAATATACTAATTCTAAAAATAGAATTCAAGTTCTCGTATTGACATCATACTCAACATTCCCCCATTTGATGCAAAGAGGTGAGATTCCTATCATCTCCTTGAGTCTTCTAAGGATATTCTTCAAAAATATCAACCATATTATTTATGTGAAAGTTGATATAAGATTTTTATATTTAAATTAAACATAGGATAATGCAATTATATCATGTTTCTTTTAAGACCAAGAAACTAACCCACTTCATAATATGAAACAATAAACTAAAGCTGACTTCATGTCATAAAGAGATCTTCCCCAATATAAATATATGTATCCAAAAAAACATAAATATACTATCAATATATAATTAATATTATTATTATAATTATCTCTTACATATCTTTAAAAAAAATTAACTTCTTGTAAATATTTGAGTGATAATTTACCCATAAATCTAGAAACTAGTGAAACTCCATAACTGATATCAGATCTTGTCATAGTGAGATACATCAAACCTTCCACCATGATTTTAAAATTAGTTTTATCATCTAAAGTACTTCCATACTCACTCATAATATTTTATCTATTTTCAATTAAAGTGTATGTAGGCTTCAAATCTTAAAGATTGTACATGTTTAGCATGTCTTATACATATTTGGATTGACAAATGAATACTTCCTCTTTATTTTGACAGATTTTCATGTCAATAAAGTAATTCATAAGTCCAATATCATTCATATAAAATTATTATTTCATATCTTCCTTGAATTTATTTAACATCTTCATAGATCTACTTATAAATATGAAGTCATTTGCATAGAGTCAGACATAAAATATTAGAATTCAATGTATGTAAATAATTGAATCATTTTAACTTATTAAATTTTTTTGATCCAATAATCAGATATAATTTTTTTATTACCAAGATCTTGTATTTTTATTTGGTCCATAAATATCCATACTCAACTTATATACCCAAAATTCTTTACCCTTTACCTCAAAACCTTGTGACTGCCCCACATATACATATTCTTCAATCACTCCATTAAGGAATGCACTTTTAAAATATATTTGATGTATTTTATATATTTTATGAGTATCTAAACTAATAATTAGTCTTATAGGATCTTTATGTGCCACATGAACATAAGTTTCCTCATAGTCAACCCTAAATGGTTGTGTGAACCCTTTTGTAACTAGTATAAATTTTAACTTGTCAACTATGACATCACTTTTAATTATGATTTTGTAGACCCACTTTGTACCAATGACATATTTATTAAATTGAGGTTGAACTAAATTTTATGTATCATTACTCTCAATTGAATCCATCTCTAATTTCTTAGCATTAATCCATTATTTCTTTTGACTAACTTCTATATGGCTTTTAGGTTCACTAGTCATTGATAATAATGCAAACATAGTATTTTCATCATAAGTATCATAAAATAAGCTACATTACTGATGTTTTAGTCTTTTAATCCTTCTCTCATAATTTTTATCAAAAATTTTATTGGTTGGATGAAGATTCAACACACTCTTGTTCTTTCTAAGCATTGATGTAGATAGATGACTAGTCTCTTACAAAGAGCTAATATTATTTCCTGATAAACTAGAAAAATGTGTATGACTTTGTAAGCCCTCAAAATAAAATTAAAGAATATAACACTATTCACTTATGAAATTTATATCTACATGATTAGAATCAAATATATCTCATTTAAAAAAAATTACAATCCTTAGAAATAATTGTTGATTTATAGTAAGATAATAAAATTTGTATGCCTTGATTTCATCACAATATCCTATGGAATTATGATCAACACTCTTAGGATAAATTATATCACCCTTACATTTACTTGTGGTAATTTTCATGCTATCATTTTTTTCAACTTAGATAGATTTTCCATCTCCTAATTTCTCTTAGCTTTTTAAGGAATCATCTAACTTGTAGAAATTATCTTTGTGACTTGTCACTTAATTTGAACACCCTGAATTAATAGACAATAAATTATTTTTTTCCTCTATTCTCAAAAAATTATGAGACAATAATATGAGCCCTCTTGAAACTTATTTTTTTTAGCTTTAATTTCTTTATCTTCCCTTTCTTGATTGATTTTATTCTTAGTTGCTAGTATCCTGCAATCTTTTACTAGGTGTCTTATTTTTTTTAGTAATTACAAGCAAAGTATTTCTTGTTCTTACATGAAAAGTTTTATTCAAATTTTTCCTTTGAATTTGATTTTTGTACTCCCTTAATTCTAATTTTTATTATCTTTAATTTATTTATCTTCCCTTTCTTGACTAACTTTATTCTTAGTTGCTAGTATCCTGCAATCTTTTACCAGGTGTCTTGATATTTATAGTAATTACAAATAAAGTATTTCTTGTTCTTACATGAAAAGTTTTATTCAAAATTTTCCTTTTAATTTGATTTTTGTACTCCCTTAATTATAATTTTTATTTGTCTTTTTATTATTTAAAACTCTTTCCTTGGTTTCAAGTGCTTATTTTAGACCATATTCTAGATCTCCTTCATATAATCTCATCTAATCCTTATGATACAAGAGAGAAATTGTTAGGATCTAGAACAGAAAGCTCTGATGCCACTTGTCAGGATCTTACTCCTTAAGAGCACAATTGATTACCTTTGTATAAGCAACTAAACATGGAATTCAACCAGAAATAATAAGTAACTAGAAATCAGAAATAGAAAAGAATAGGAGATACAAGAAACAACTAATTTTGTATTAAACTCTTCCAGAAGGAAATACAATGAAGAAATCACACTCTTCCTCACACCTCTCAGATGTACAGATCTCTTTCCCTCAAGAGTTCTCTCTCTCTCAATTACAAACACAATTAACTCAATAACTGAGTTGTTGTTTCCACCAGTCAGTGACAATCAACCCAATGGTTGTTGTTGCCTACTTTCAGTCCACCTGTGACAATCAACTCAACCGATTGCTTTGCCTAAAATACTAGTACTTGGTGACAATAAACTCAATGGTTACTTTTCCTACCTTACATACACAAGTAGATCTCCTTGATCTTGCTCCTTGTTGTGTTGCAGATCTCCTTGATCTTGCTACCCCACAGATCTAACTGACCTTGCACACACACACTCGCAGATCTCCTTGATCTTGCACACCCTGCAAATCAACTGACCTTGCTTACCATGTAGATCTCCCTGATCTTGCTACTTGCAGATCAACTGATCTTACACTTTGAAGAATCTCTTCTTTAGTCCTTTTGATCATTTGATCCTTTGATCCCTTGATTACAATACAACCCCATGGGTCTCTTAAATAGAACCCCAAACAAATAATAATTAGAAAAGCAGACTCAAGACTAAAATTAGTCTTTACATGTAAACTGTCTATTCATTTAACTAACTATTCATCTAACTAACAGTTCTAGAAATGCACAGGTGATCGACATCAGTTCCTGTCTGTCTGGAGATGACCGACATTGGCTGATGCATAACCGATGTCGACAGCTTTTGGTCGACCCTAACCGATGTCGGTTGGTCCTGACCAATGTCAGTGACTGTCTAACTCCAGCAACCTCCACATTTGCATATTGGTGAAGCTTTTAGCTCCACAACCTAACAATCTCCCACTTGGAGATAAACAGTTGCACCTATACCTATACAACAACATCCTTTAATTTGTTTCTAGCTTGTATCACCATCTTCAAGTTCAGTCTTGAAGACCAACAGAAGTTGAATGAAGATTCAACTTCTCCTTTGTTCTCAGCTTTGTTAACATTTTTACAGGGTTATTATCCTTGCTAGCCTCTGTGACTACAACAACCTTCTGCAACTATAAAATCTAGCTAACCGTTGTTCCACCAACAGTGAACACATATCCTGTGGTGCTTCTCCTACCATCCAAGTCACCTACCATATCCAAATCTACATACCCATGTAGAGAAGTGCTTGACCCTGCATAACATAAATACCTACTGTTGGTCTGTCTCAGATATTTGAGAATCCATTGAACTGCTTTCCAGTGCTCCTTCCTTGGATTGGCCATAAACTTGCTGACAACTCCCACTGCTTGGGTAATATCAGGTCTAGTACATACCATGTACTCAACCTCATCATGTGATTTATGACACTGTTCTTTGCTCAACTTGAACTATCCATCCATACGTGTGCTTATCGGTTTTGCATCTTACATATCAAACCTCTCCACTACCTTATTCACATAATCCTCTTGAGACAAAATCAACATGTGACTTTCCCTGTCTCTAGAAATACTCATGCCAAGGATTTTCTTTGCTCCTCCTAAATCCTTCCTGGCACATGTCTGAGCTACTTTTACCTTTAGCTCAGCAAATCCCTGCATGTGTGACCCTACAACAAGCATATACACTACATACAGTAACAAGTTAATGTAGCGACCATTATCCAACTTGGTAAAATAAACACAATGGTCACATTGACATTGACTAAAGCCATGCTTTGTCATAAACCTGTCAAACCTCAAATACCACTGTCCTGGAGCTTGCTCAAGACTATATAACCTGGCCTTTTATCTCACCTGTCCATTCTCTCCTTTCTTTAACCTATAAATCCATTCGTCTTTCAGTGCTTTCTTTTCGACTGGCAACTCTACCAAATCTCTCGTTTGGTTCTCTACCAAGGAATCAATTTCCTCATTCATGCCATGCTCCCACTGTTTCCTAGATTCTACCTGCATTGCCTCTTCAAAAATTCTTGGTTCTCGACCATTAGTGAACAAGTAGTATAAAGAAGGGGAATAACGAATTTGAGGCTTACTTACCCTTTTAGTCCTCCTCATGGGCGTTTGAGACTCCTTGACAACTTATTATCTGCCCAAACTTCATTCTAATAGTGATCGATCTCAGTCACCTCTGGCTAACCTCAGTCTACACCTGATCGATGTCATTTCCACCTAATTGCCGACATCAATTTCCTGACCGACATCGGTGTCCACCTACCCGACATCACCGACTTTGGTCTGCACATGACCGACGTCGGTGCCTGCCTGATCGACGTCAGTTCTCACTTGACCGATATCAGTAACTGTGTTTTCTTATGAGTGATGATTTTTATCTGCAAACTCATTTTGGATCATAACCTTGTCCAAATCAACACTGCCCTACTCAAAAATATTTAGACTCTTGAGCTGATCTCTGTCCATCATCTTCTCCTTGAAGACCAAGGCTTTCCAGTTCTTAACTTTGTCAAAAACATCAAATTTCTTCTTTATGCAATAAATGCAATCCTTTTTTGTAGCATCAGAAACATAATACTATGATTCTCTAATAGAAGCTACCTAAGCTGATCCCCACATGTCTGCGTGAACAAGCTCCAACTTGTGCTTCTTCTTTGTTGACCCAGTTGTGAGAAACCTCACACTCTCCTATTTTCCAAATATACAATGCCTACAAAAATCTCGATCTATGCTTTTCAAATCTGAACTCTTACCTTTTGACTTAAGAACATCCATTCCCTTCTCACTCATGTGACCAAGCCTATAGAGCCACATCTTTGCATCTACATCTGAAGTAGATAAAATAGAACGAGAATCAATAATACAAGTAGATAGATAAAGTGTACCTACTTTCTTACCTCTTGCTAATACAAGTGCACCCTTGTAAACTTTTCAAGATTTCGCTGTGAGAGTTACTATGCAACCCTCATCAGCCAACTTTCTTGCAAAAATTAGACTCCTCTTCAGGACGGGAACATGCATGACATCCTTCAACACCCATATGTTGCCAGTCTACAATTTTAGTTGGACTTTCCCTTTGCCAACCATTTGAAAAGGCTCACCAACCCCTAAATAAATCTTTCTAAAGTCTCCATGGACATAATCATGGAAAAATACTCTATTTGAGGTTGCATGGAAAGAGGCATCAGAATCTAAAACCCAATATTCTAATTTATCCAAGGAACATATAAGAGCATCTCGTGCAATAATACCTGCATCATTTTCTTTTTTATTTCCTTCATGCTGATCTTCTACCAACCAACAATCTTTCTTTACATGCCCTTTCTTTCCACAATTCCATAATTGATAATTCTTGCCATTGAATTTCTCCATTCTTAGTGTACTTTCTTCTGTCATTACTTTACTCCCACTCAATCAGAAACCCCTGAGAGTGACCTGTAATCAACAAACACTATCCTGCTCCGAACCAGGCTCTGATACCACTTGTTAGGATTAGAATAGAAAGCTCTGATACCACTTGTCAGGATCTTACTCCTTAAGAGCACAATTGATTACCTTTGTATAAGCAACTAAACATGGAATTCAACTAGAAATAATAAGTAACTAGAAATCAGAAATAACAAAGAATAAGAGATATAAAAAACAACCAATCTTATATTAAACTCTTCCAAAAAGAAATATAATGAATAAATCACACTCTTCCTCACACCTCTCAGATGTACAGATCTCTTTCCCTCAAGATTTCTCTCTCTCTCAATTACAAACACAATCAATTCAATAATCGAGTTGTTGTTTCCACTAGTCAGTGACAATCAACCCAATGGTTGTTATTGCCTACTTCCAGTCCACCTGTGACAATCAACTCAACTAATTGCTTTGCCTACAATACCAGTACCCGGTGATAATCAACTCAATGGTTGCTTTGCCTACCTTACATACACAAACATATCTATTTGATCTTGCTCCTTGTTGTGTTGTAGATCTCCTTGATCTTGCTACCCTACAGATCTAACTGACCTTGCACACACACACCCACAAATCTCCTTGATCTTTCACACCCTACAGATCAACTGACCTTGCTTACCATGTAGATCACCCTGATCTTGCTACTTGTAGATCAACTGATCTTACACTTTGAAGAATCTCTTCCTTAGTCCTTTTGATCCTTTGATTCTTTGATCCCTTGATTACAATATAGCCCCATGGGTCTCTTAAATAGAACCCCAAACAAACAATAATTAAAAAAGTGGACTCAAGACTAAAATTAGTCTTTACATGCAAACTGTCTATTTGTTTAACTAACTGTTCATCTAACTAACAGTTTTGGAAACACATAGGCAACCGACGTCGATTCTTGTCTGTCTGGAGATGACCGATGTCGACTGATGCATAACTAATGTCGATAGCTTTCGGTTGACCCTAACTGATGTCAGTTGGTCCTGACCGATGTTGGTGACTGTCTTACTCTAGCAACCTCCACATTTGCATACTGGTGAAGCTTTTAGCTCCACAACCTAACAATCTCCCACTTGGAGATAAATAGCTGCACCTGTACCTGTATAGAAACATCCTCTAATCTATTTTTGGCTTGTATCACCATCTTCAAGTTCAGTCTTGAAGACCAACAAAAGTTGAATGAAGATTCAACTTCTCCTTTGTTTTCAACTTTGTTAACATTTCTGTAGGGTTCTTATCCTTGCTAGCCTTCGTGACTGCAACAACCTTCTACAACTCTGAAATCCAGCTAACTGCGATTCCACCAATAGTGAACACATATCCTATGGTGCTTCTCCTGCCATCCAAGTCACCTGCCATATCCAAATCTACATACCCACGTAGAGAAGTGCTTGACCCTGCATAACATAAATACCTACTACTGGTCCCTCTCAGATATCTAAAAATCCACTGAACTGCTTTCCAGTGCTTCTTCCCTGGATTGGCCATAAACTTGCTAACAACTCCCACTGCTTGGGTAATATCAGGTCTAGTACATACCATGTACTCAACCTCATCATGTGATTTAGGACACTATTTTTTGCTCAACTTGAACTGTCCATCCATAGATGTGCTTACCAATTTTGCATCCTACATATCAAACCTCTCCACTACCTTATTTACATAATCCTCTTGAGACAAAATCAATCTGTGACTTTCCCTGTCTCTAGAAATACTCATGCCAAGGATTTTCTTTGCTCCTAAATCTTTCTTGGCACATGTCTGAGCTACTTTTGCTTTTAGCTCAGCAAATCCCTGCATGTGTGACCCTGCAACAAGCATATACACTACATACAGTAACATGATAATGTAGCGACCATTATCCAACTTGGTAAAATAAACACAATGGTCACATTGACATTGAATAAAGCCATGTTTTGTCATAAACCTGTCAAACTTCAAATACCACTGTCCTGGAGCTTACTCAAGACCATATAACCTGGCCTTCTGTCTCATCTGTCCATTCTCTCCTTTCTTTAACTTATAAATCCATTCATCTTTTAGTGCTTTCTTTCCAGCTGGTAACTCTACCAAATCTCCTGTTTGGTTCTCTACCAAGGAATCAATTTCTTCATTCATGTTATGCTGCCACTGTTTCTTAGATTCTACCTGCATTGCCTCTTCAAAACTTCCTGGTTCTCAACCATCAGTGAGCAACAAGTAGTATAAAGAAGGGGAATAACGAATTTGAGGCTTACTTACCCTTTCAGTCCTCCTCATGGCATTTGAGACTCTTTGACAGCTTGTTGTCTACCCAAACTTCATTCTAATAGTGACCGATCTTGGTCACCTCTGGCCGACCTCAGTCTGCACCCGACCGATGTCATTTTTACCTGATCACCGACATCAATTTCTTGATCAACATCGGTGTCCACCTACCTGACATCACTGACTTTGGTCTGCACGTGACCAACGTCAGTGCTTGCCTGCTCGACGTTAGTTCTCACCTAACCGACGTCGGTAACTGTGTTTTCCTATGAGTGATGATTTTTACCCGTGAGCTCATTTTGGATCATAACCTTGTCCAAATCAACATTGCCCTGCTCAGAAATATTCAGCCTCTTGAGCTGATCTCTGTCCATCATCTTCTCATTGAAAACCAAGGCTTTCCAATTCTTAACTTTGTCAAAAACATCGGATTTCCTCTTTATATTTTTTTCTTCTAGAAGAGTGTTATTATATTGTATTGATTGAGAGAGAGAACTCTTGAGGGAGAATTACTGTACGCCCAAGAGGTGTGGGAAGAGTGAGATTTCTTCTTTGTATTTCCTTCTGGAAGCATGTTAATACATATTGTATTGTTTCTCGTATCTCATATTCTGTGCTATTTCTAAATTCTAGTTACATATTACTTATAGTTTAATTCCGTGTTTAGTTGCTTATACAAAGGTAATCAATTGTACTCTAAAGAGAGGATCCTGACAGTTGGTGTCAGAGCTTTGTGTTCTAGATCCTCATAGAAATCACTAATTCATCAACAATTATAGTGTTTATGTATTTATAATCTTCAAGATTGATCATAATATACATCCATATTTAGCTTAAATATATCAAAATATTTCTTATTATAACATTATCTTGTATAGTATCTCTATAAACTCTCATTCTATGAATTAAATCATTTACCCTTATACAATAATCTCTAACTCTTTCAGAATATGACATTCTCAAATTTTCAAAATTTATTTTAAGGGTTTGAATTTTTACTTACTTTACCTTAATATATCCTTGATATAAATTATATAAGGAATTTCATGTCTCATGAGCATTCTTGCATCTTACAAATCTTAGATAAATGCTTGAATCTATCACACTTTGAAAATATAATAAAGTTTGTGCATCCCCCTTTTCTTCATCTTTTTTTATTTTTTTAAAATATTGTGTCAAGGTGTTTCAATATTGATGTGGTGTGTACCCATATATAATATAATATCAAACTCTTTTCCACACAATAATTCTCTTTAATTGATCTTTCCAATACTCAAATTTTTTACCTTTGAAAACATGAATATTCATGGAAGCAAAATTCACTGAAGCTACTATATCTTTTGAAAATGACATGAAAACCCTTCTAAAAATTGATTGAAAAAGACTATAATAATAAATTAAGGCTTTGAATAATTAAATTAAATGTAAATTAGATCTGTTTCTCTCTAAAATTGAAGCTATATATCAACAAAATTATCCCAAAATTATTAGTTGTCAAACTAGCTATGTTGTGAGTGAAATAATTGATCAAAAAGTGTCGTGAATAGCTTAAAACTTGAAAATATATGATTTATGATCTAAAAAAGTGTTTACATACAATAATATCATAGATAAAAATACAATAATCTCATCAATTTAAATTAATGCACTACTCAACCTTTGTGTGCAATTCTTATTAATAAGGAAAACTAAAATAAACTTATTACAAGGTAAATTATAATGTGAGTAAAGTCTAAATATAAAAATATAACAAAGAGATAATAGAATACTAAGTGAACTAAAAATAGACACATATAATTTAAAATATAATAAATAAACTAAATTTAACTTACTGTAAAGATTTAGACATCATGTAAGAAGTCTCTTTAATAGTAAAGTCAAACATGCAACTAAAAAGTCATCATAGTCAACCAACTAAGATAATTAAATAAAAAAACTCAAATTAACTTTATTTTAAGTCATATAATCAATAAACCACATTATTCATCTTTGGTAATGAGTGGACAATGCTTTATACTCAACTAAATACTCAAATAGTGAACTAGAGTACATTGAAGTGAACTGACGCAAATTGATAGTTATTAACAATTTCATCTATTTATTTAGAAATCATTGTAAAGTGTTTCAAAAGAAAAAAACACTAATAAAGGTCATAAATAAATTAAATAACCATCAAAAATACTTAAAAAACTAAAATATACTACTTCTAAAAATAGAACTCAAATGCTCATATTGACATCATATTCAACAACATGTGGCATGCATGTGCACTCATTCTTACAGTTATAAGTTTGAAAAACAATGATAGGTTTTCAATATTTGAAAAATTAAAATGAAATTTAATATTAATTTAGTACAGTACATGAGGTATGATACTCATTCATGTTCAAGTTACTACATGACAATTTCAAAGTTTATAAATTCAAAAACTTTCAAAAGTATAAAGTTCCAAATTTTCTTAAGTTCAAAAGTTTTAAAGTTTCAAATAAAATATAGATTAATCTATAGTAGCATGATTCATTTTCATGTTTCAAGTGAGCCATGTTAGAGTCTAGTGACACTCAAGGTCTATAGTTACACTTTTTCAAGATGTAGTGAGCCATATTTTTTGGTTCCACCCCTTAAAATATTTTATAGATTACTCTACACAGTTAAATGAGAGTTGGAGAATATAATATTTATAATTAAATAACATTCAATGGTTCTCAAATTTATACTTTATCACTCTCAATTCATCACAGGTTCAATATTTATCCAAATGCCTCAACAAAGGGGAAAACACTTCTTCATTTTTAAGTTATAAGGTAATTAGATTGCATACTCTTTCAAGTGTATACTTTCCTTGCTCTATTTAAAAATTTTAAATTTCAAATTTTAAAATATGGACACTAACTACTTTTAGTGACATTGTTATAGATTTAGCACTAAGGCATCTCACATAATCAAGCTTCACATTCAAATAAAAAGTGTGTATACACACGTAAGTTTTCACTACTTTAATCTAGTAATTTTAGTTTTTTACATTACTATAATAAAGTTGGGGAAAATTTATACACATAGAATTAATCATTAAGTGCTTGACAATGTTTATTCTTGACATCCTTATCTTACTTGGTCTATTTATCATTTTGATACCTTGCAATCTATAAGAGAGCCTTTGCTACCTTGAAATAAAATAAAATATCATATAGATATCTCCATTTCAACCCCATTCATTCTTATTTAGACTACATGCACCTATTAGGCATTTTACAACAACATCTGTCTTTCTGGGATATGACCATGCTAGGTTGAATTAGGTTGCATTGTAGCCTTGTCCACTAGCACGATCTTGTCCTCCTATTCTAATGGTTACTTTTTCAAATTGAGATATTTCAAAATGGCTCTCCTACACATATTTTAAATTTCGTCAGTAAAAATATTCCAAAGATTCTCCTATAAAACACATCAAGGAATTCATTTGAATAGAGGGCACACTGATTTCAAATCATTACACAATGAGCAAAAAAGAATTATTTCTTCTAATTTCAAATATAATACATTATAAAAATCATAAGCCAAGTCTAAATATTATTTATTTAAAATTAAGTGCATCCCTTATTAAGCATTTTAATCAGTGTTCTAATTATAGTCATACAGTTGCATAATTATAGATCACAAGATCACCCTAAGAGGGAAAACTACATTTGCTTGAGACCAATTTGGGCTATGTAGGAAAAACTTATATTAAGTAGGGTTTTTTAGGGTAGCTCAATTATTCCCTTAACTCTATTACCTATTTTTTATATTTGATCTCTATCTCATTTATTGTATAAGAACAAGGGTTTGTGTTTTACATGTCTTTCATGCATCAACTCAGCACACATAATTAATCAACAAACCTTCAAAAGTTTTTTGCACATACCCATATCAGTAAATTAGGCACACATTCAACCAAGATGTGGTTGTAGTCATTAGACAAGGCCATAGTATAACCCTATCCTCCTCCTATGTACTTATCCCAATGTACAGTCAATTACTACATTCAACCTCGACATAGTACCTAGGTTTGTACAAACTATTTTCAATCATAGTTAACCTAAATAATAATAATTAAATTTATTTGAGGGAGGTTTAAACATCCTTTGGATTTTTTTTTAATTTTCACTCACACAATCCTTCCTTTTTTTGAAATGTTGTTTTCTATTTATCACCTTCTTTGATTTTGATATGGTAATACCTACTTTTTAAATCTATTTTTCTAAATTAATATGCTATGGTCAAACATTACATCATTATGTGCATCGAAATATAAACCTTTACTTTATTTTTATCTTTTTGATGGCTCTTGAATTTTCACACATGCACCACTCATCTTCTTTCTTTGGTAGCAATGTCATAGGTATTGTGCATGGGCTTAAACTTTCTCTAACTATCCCATTGACCAATAATTATTGCACTTGCCTCTTCATATTCTCAATCTCCTTAGGCATTAGTCTATATGATATCTTATTTTGAAAATACCAATTGGGTATCAAATCCATGTGATGACTGATAATTCACATGGGTGGTAACCCACCAGGTAGCTTTTTCTAAATTATGTCCATGAATTCACTCAATAAATCCTTCACTTCCCATGGAAGATTATCTTCCTATTTTATACATGCATACTTGTATTGTGTTGGTTTGGGAATGAATGCATAACATGCCTTCTCTTATACCACCTCTTTTAATAATTCCTTCCCTAACACCATAAATATACACATGTAAATTTTTTTGTGAACTTATTCTCCTTTGTCCTTCAATAGACTTAGAATTAACTTCTTTCCATCCTTCTCCAAGTGGTATATATATTCCCTTCCATCATGTATATATTTTTGGTCAAAATTCTAGTGTCTATCCAAAATTATATAACACATATCCATTAACATCATATCACACCAAACGTTATCTTTATATGCACATATCTATAACTTCACCAAGACTTTATCATTCACCAAAATATATTAGACCTTTTACAACCATGACACTTTTAAAATGGTTAGGGTGCACTACCTTCTTCAACCACAAACTTTCTACCATCACACATGAGACCAAATTATATATGTTTTCATTGTCGATAATTACCTTGCAACACTTACATCCTAACTTGGAAACTATCTAGAAGAAACGCTTTCTCTAATCCACTTCATTATCCTCCTTCGTTGGCTTTAGCAACACCCTTTTCATCATGCAAATTTTTCTTTGCCCTATTTATTTATAACATTTATTAGATCCAATATGTTAGGGTGTGGAGCTAAAAGCTTCAACTGTTGCAGACATGAAGAGGTTGCTGAGTTTTAGAAGTACCAGCGTCGGCAGCATGACCGACATTGGTCAGATACAGCGCAGAAGGCAACCGGTGTCAGCAGGGAGTCGGCCGACGTCGATCAGCACCAGACAGACAGGGACAGATGTTGGTTGCCTGTGGTAGTTCCAGAACTACTATTGATGAACAGTCAATTAAGTGAAGTGAGTGTTTGCATGTTAAAGGGCTAATTATAGTCACGAGCTGTGTGTCTAATTATTGTAATTAGAAGTCTATTTTTGTATGCATGGGATTCTATTTAAAGACCCATGAGGCATGTATTGTAAATTAAGCAGGCAAGTAAAAGCATTGAAGTAAGGAGCAAGGTCAAGGAGATCTATAGGTGTAAGGTCAAGGAGATCAGCTGAAGCATTCAAGGAGGGGATAGCAACTCAGGTTGTTGAGTTGGTTGTGGTTGAGCAAGAGAGAGAGGGAAGAAGGTCTTGAAGTGTGGCAAGCCTTTGAGGTGGAGGAAGAAGTGGCATCTTTATTATTGTATTTTCTTCTAAGAGTATCTAATACAAGATTGTGTATTGTCTCTCAAATTCTTTGCTGTCTCAAGTTTCTAGTTACTTAATCATTCTGGTATAATTCCGTGTTTAATTGCTTATAAGAAAAGTAATCAATTGTGCTTCTGTTGGATAGGGGTTCCTAACAGTTGGTATCAGAGCTACGGTTTGCAGGAAATAGGTTATTGTTTGATTACAAGTCATTCACAGGGTTTTTTGATTGAGTGGGAGTTCAACAATGGCAGAAGAAAGTAAGCTACGAATGGAAAAGTTTAACGACAAGAATTATCAACATTGGAGGATGCAGATAGAGGATTATCTGTATCAGAAGGATTTATACTTACCATTGGGTGGGGTTGCATGTAAGCCCACAGATATGAAGGATGAAGAATGGAGTGTTCTTGATCGGAAGGCTTTGGGTTCCATAAGGTTGAGCCTTGCATTGTCTGTGATTTCCAACTTATCATAGTGAAAGACAATGGAAGAGTTGATAAAATCTTTGGCAAATTTATATGAAAAGCCCTCGGCTTCTAATAAGGTATTTCTTATGAAGCAGCTATTTACTTTGGAAATGTAGGAATGTGGATCGGTACATACTCATCTTAGTGATTTCCATGGTTTGGTAAACCAGTTAGCTTCAGTCAATATTGTTTTTGATGATGAAGTAAAGGCTCTCTTGATTTTATGTTCTTTACCTGAAAGTTGGGATAGTTTGGTTATGGCAGTAAGTAATTCTGCATCTGCTTCTAAAATCTTAAAAGTTGATGATGTTGTGAGTGTGATCTTGAATGAAGAAATAAACAGGAGAAGCACAGGTGAATCATCAGGAAATGCTCTAAGTGTAGAAAGCAGGGGAAGGCAAAGAAAGAAGATCGAGCAAGGGAAATCAAGGTCGAAGGTGGGAAGGAGGTCCGAATCTAGAGGTGTTACCTGCTAGTTTTGTGGAAAGAGAGGACACACAAAGAAGGAGTGTTGGTTGAGGGATAAAGAGAATCAACATGAAGGTAATGAAGAAGCAAAGGATGCAAATATTATGGTATAGGATGCTCTCATACTCTCTTTGGATAGTTAGGTAGGATCATGGGTTTTAGATTCTGGTTCTTCTTTTCATGCATCCCCAAATAGAGATTTGTTCCATGAGTATGTCTAGGGAGACTTTGGAGTGCTTTATTTAGGGGATGGTATGCCTTGTCAAATAGTTGGCAAAGGGAAAGTGCAGCTGAGATTGCAGATGGACAACACATGGGTGTTGAAGGAGGTCATGCATGTCCTAGTTCTGAAGCAGAGTTTGGTTTCTGTAGGAAGGTTGGGTGATGAGGGATGCACAATAACCCTCACAGCGGATTCTTGGAAGGTTACCAAGGGAGCACTTGTTTTAGCAAGAGGTAAGAAAGTAGGTACTCTTTATCTATCTACTTGTATTACTAATTTTACTTCTGGTTTATCTACTTCAGCTGTAGATTCGAAGATGTGGCTTAAAAGGCTTGGTCACATGAATAAGAAGGGAATGGATGTTCTTGAATCAAAAGGTATGTGTTCAGATTCGGAAAGCATAGATAGAGCTCATTACAGGAAAAGGAAATTTGATGCTTATGACAAGAACATGGAAGCCTTGGTGTTTATGGAGGAGATGAAGGATAGAGATCAGTCACAGGGGCTGAATGATTCTGAGTAGGGTAGTATGGATAGGGGTTTGATCCAAGATGAGCTTGCAGATGAAGATTTCATCACTTATAGGAACACACAAACACCGATGTTGGTCACTTGGAACCGACATCGGTCAGGCAGATATCGACATCGATCATGTGTAGACCAGCAGGGTCGATAGAGTCAGGCAGAGAAGTTTGACATCAGTCAGGCAAGGACTGATGTCAATAGAGGGGACACCGGCGTCAGCCAGGGAAATGACGTTGACAGTCAGGGTCAGTGCAGGGAATTGACATCGGTCAAGAGCAGATTGGGAGATGGCTGAGATCGATCACTGAAATAGATGTTGGGAAGACAACACGCTGTCAAGGAGTCTCAAACGCCCATATGGAGGTCAAAAAGGGTAAGTGAACCTCATATTCATTGTTCACCTTCTTTATATTGCTTATTGATGGTCAAGAACTAGGAAGATGTGAAGAAGTAATGCAGGTAGAGTCTAGAACCAGTGGGAACTTGGCATGGATGAGGAGTGTGAGTCCTTGGAGAAGAACCAAACGGGTATTTGTTGGTGGAGTTGTTAGCTGGAAGAAAGCACTGGATGAGGGATGGATTCCCAAGTTAGAGAAGAGAGTGGATGGACACGTGAGATAGAAGGCTATGGTATATGGTCTTGATTAGGCTGCAGGACAATGGAGGTTTGACCATTGTATTTTTCTTTACCAGGTTGGATAATATTAGCTACATTATCTTGTTACTGTATTGTGTTGCTTGTTGCAGGGTTTCATATACAGGGAGTTTTTTGAGCTAAGGGTAAAGTTAGTTCAAAAGTATGTCATGAAGAATTTGGGAGCAGCAAAATTCTTTTGGCATAAGTGACAGGTATATCATCATATGTTTTGTGGTGTTTGGTCTTCAAGAGTGACTTTGAAGAGGGATACAGAGCCAAGGGAACAAAGTAGATGGTGTATAGGTACAAGTACAGTTGCAGCTGTTTATCTCCAAGTGGGAGATTGTTAGGGTGTGGAGCTAAAAGCTTCAACTGTTGCAGACATGAAGAGGTTGTTGAGTTTCAGAAGTACCGGTGTTGGTAGCATGACTGATGTCGATCAGATACAGTGCAGAAGGCAACTGGCATTGACAGGGAGTTGGCCAACGTCGGTCAGCACCAGACAGACAGGGACTGATGTCGGTCGCCTGTGGCGGTTTTAGAACTGCTGTTGATGAATAGTCAGTTAAGTGAAGCGAGTGTTTGCATGTTAAAGGGCTAATTATCGTCACGAGCTGTGTGTCTAATTATTGTAATTAGAAGTCTATTTTTGTATGCATGGGATTCTATTTAAAGACCCATGAGGCATGTATTGTAAATCAAGCAGGCAAGTAAAAGCATTGAAGTAAGGAGCAAGGTCAAGGAGATCTACAGGTGTAAGGTGAAGGAGATCAGCTGAAGCATTCAAGGAGGGGATAGCAACTCAGGTTGTTGAGTTGGTTGTGGTTGAGCAAGAGAGAGAGGGAAGAAGGTCTTGAGGTGTGGCAAGCCTTTGAGGTGGAGGAAGAAGTGGCATCTTCCTTATTGTATTTTCTTCTAAGAGTATCTAATACAAGATTGTGTATTGTCTCTCAAATTCTTTGTTGTCTCAAGTTTCTAGTTACTTAATCATTCTGGTATAATTCCGTGTTTAATTGCTTATAAGAAAAGTAATCAATTGTGCTTTCATTGGATAGGGGTTCCTAACACAATAGACTTTTCATTTCTGTGTGATATGTGCACCAAATTTGATATTATGGTACTTTTAATGTATGCATAAGGACATTTATATGGTCCATGTCTATGTTTTCCACATCTACAACACATTCCAAGTAACCCTTTTCCCTTTCCCCTATAAAATATTTTTACACTTCTTGATGGGTAGGATTTTCCTCCTCACAAATAACCTTTATCTTCATCTTAAATTTATCCTTATTCATACATGTACATGTCAATGTGCATGGTATTATTCTCTTCATGACTATGCTAGTTTCTTTCAACCCCACCTTGTCTTCCTCTGTGCAAAAACCTTCCCTTTCCTCATGTGGAACTCTATTTTATACACAAAAAATTCTCCTTGACCTTTAGTGAAAATTATAAGCTTCCTCGATATTTTGGATCCAATCCATTCTCAGCTCCTCTTGGATGCCAAATATCAAAATTTTCAAGTATATTTCTACTTTATCTTGGTCTAATTCACTATGGCTAGACTTGATAGTGATTTTAGATGGATTGGTTCAAAAGGTTGTAAAACTTAGGGAAAAAAGAGCTAAGTTTATATATATAAACTTAGCTCTTTTTGCTGTAAGTTTTACAACCTTTTGAACCAATCCATCTAATAGTCACTAGCTGTGAACTTACCCTTCATATTTTCAACCATTATGTCACACTTGGATATATTATCCTTTCATTTTATTCTAAACATACTCCCACCAAAGTGATACATGACCTTTTAACTTGGTCTACATAGCCTTTACTCTTTGTAGATTGTTTATATCATCAAACTTAAAATATTATTCAATACCATTGATCTAGTCATTAAGATCTTCAAGATTCAAGTTTATAGTAGATAATGTCATGAAAAATTTGGTGCCTTATCTAATCCATGATATAACCCTCAAGAGTATACCTTCAGCCACATCCATGTACATTTCCTCATCTTCATTATTTCCCTCACCTTCCATGGATTTTTTTTATTCCTCCATATCCCTCTGATCATCTCTTGATGTGAAACCTCTTATTTTATCCTCCTATACAATATCCATCCACATTTTTACAAACCATAAAAGACTTATTTGAGTCATCCAATCAAGTTAGCTACTACAACGTCTCCTATACTAACCATTCTCCTTGGAGGAATCTCGATCTTCTAGTCATAAATACTACTATTTTAAGATATTATATTTAAATCCTACATAAGTGGTCTCACTCTCCATATACCACAAGGTTCAAACCTTGTTTTGATACTATACTAATGTAGTCATAGGAGCAAGGTTTCTAATAAAGGAAAACCCTAACATAGCCATTCAAAGAACTCATATGCACACACTTAGATAATAAAATAAAAAGGTTTTCATCATATATTAATGCAAACAAATATTAAAGTGAATCTTTACACATGCATTATCTATAGGCTATACTTCAATAAAAAGTTACAAGATGCAATATTTGACAATGGAGCCTTTCAAAATTTCATTTATCACATAATATACTAAAAGATATATCCACAATACTATGCTTCCTATGAAATTTATTCTCAATAATAATCATGAATATCCATAATTATTTACCCATCATGCCTTTATGTAGGCTCCTCCAAGTGCAATGTGTTAATAAAGATCGATTTAAGTATTATATAAAGTTAGCATGTATATTCAAAGGTTGCTTATAGCCCACTCAAGTTTAGATGAGTAACACATATTTAACATCCATATCCAATAGTCTTGGAGTCAATAGTCCATTCTAAGATATTTAGAGTCAACTTATTTATAGCTAGAATAGTTTTTTCCCCTTGTACCAAGTTTCATTGGCACAATCCTCCAAGTCTATATGTAACTCTAACTGTTATGCCTACAACAATGCAAGATATCCTTGCGTGTGTTGTGATGGAAACTATATTCACACAGTTATGTTTTAATTCAAAATGATTAATTACACCTTATTTCTAAGGACCTACATGCATAATAGGGCTTCGTGTGTCTTTATGATAAATGCTTCCATGTGCGACTTGATGCAAACCAAAACCTTGGCAAAACTTATTGCAACCAAACTTAGCCCAAATTTTGCAAACTATCTCTAGAATTCTCCTATGCATGTATACTCAAACTAATTTTAGCTTATGCACCTACTATAAACAAAATAAATTTTCACCTCCATGTACAATGTGCATATGTTGGAACCTTATTCACAAAACTAGGTTTAGCTATTTTTAGGTGATGCAAGATTTATCTTGGCTAGGGATGCTCCTACATCATGAAGGTAGTAAATTCAAATATGAAACACGATAGAAAATACAAATTAAATAGACAATTTGATTAAAAAATTCTTTGAAACTAATCTAAACACATGTTCACCATCACATATAAGTACATATTAAATTTTTTATTGTGTTTTCAAATATATGTTGTTAGAATAAGAAATCAATCTAAAATATAATTTAAAAGACATATTTAGAATAAAATTTGATTTTGTGTTATATTTATATTATTTATTTATTTATATATATTTATCAAATAAAAAAAAGTGCATAGTTATGTTCAAGGTACTAATGGTAGGTCATATAGGAAGGAAAATTTAAAAAATGTCATATAAAAACATTTCCTAGAAGGTCAATACATGAAAGGCTTATTATTGATCATGTTATATCCACTCAAATTTATATTCATCTCATATTATTTTACAAACATGTAATATTATTATTGATTTCATAGGCTTACCAATATTTAGATGCAATTTCTAATTTTTTGTTCATATATTCAATTTTCTTTGGATTATATATATAACTTGTAGATATATTAATAAAATTATTATTAAAATTGTGGTAATTTATCAAATGACTTTAAAAACTAGGGGGAAATGACATAATATAATAACAATAAAAAAATTATTGTATGGTCATTTTATGATCTTCATTGATAATTTTGTGTTTTTGGACTCTTTGCTATGGTACTCTAATTATTTTTTACAAGAAATAATATAACTTGCTTTTATCCATAATATATTAAAATCTTATGTTTATTTTTTTGTTTTAAATATGATGTATAACCTATAAATAAATTATTGGTAAATAGGGGCTTATCACATTATGAGTGATTATATGGAGTTAGAGCCAATAGTGTGAAAGATGGAATTCCACATTATATATTTTATTTTTGCACTTATTCATTGTATTCCAAGGATATGTTTTCTAGGTGAAATATTAAATTTAGTACTTATTCTTATCTTTGTCATTGTAAACACTAAAATATGGTATTATAATTTAGAAAAGTCACTTTGGATCTACCTTCACAATGCATGACTTGTGCACACATGTATGTCTCTAATTCACCATTCTCTCACATCCACATGCTATTTATGGGTCCAATCTTTCCAAGTTGTTGTCAGTAACTTCATGAATTCTCTAAATATGTGCTAAAATAGTAAACTATCATACTCAAACATATGCAAGTCATCAGATCATTATTTTCATCTCCTAAAAAATAATGTTAGATTCAACAAATATCATCCAAACATTACAAACTAAATCTAATGATTCCATCCTTTGCCCAACACTGGATAATTTTCAAAATCAAATTATTACTCTAGGTTTGCACATTTTCCTAGTGTGTTAGTGGAATGCTAAATTATCTAAATAGATACATATAAATATAAATCAAGTGTATACTTATTATTGATATGACATTCATCTGTCAAGCATCTATACACTACTACACATTGAGCAAAATTGCCATATTCTTCCCATATTGTAAATAAGCACTAGAAGTAGTCATCAACCATGTTTGAAGCACACTAATCAAGTCAAGAGATAAAATTGTCAAGTATCTAATGTTATATCATTAGGTGCATTCATATAGTGAAGGATCAAAATTTAAAATTCACACTAATAAGAAGAACTATGTGAAAATTGATTTTCCTCTTTAGAGTATTGGATACATACATAACATTAAATCATCATTGAAGGTGATTGGGGTCAACTCAATCCATTATAATTCCCAAGTTTTGATAGGTTTATCCCTTCACAAGTGAACCTAGAGTTTCACATGAAGGATATGGATTTATGTTCATCACACATATGATCAAACCTTGGAGATCACACATCGATTTGAAGTAGGGCAAGTGCACTTGCATATATCAAAATAGAGAAGAAAACTATCTAGGGACAAACCATATAGTTTGAAGTATAGTAGTGGATGTTACTAACCTAAGAGTGAAATTGATATATGGGAACACACATAGATATAAAACCTTCATCAAACAACTCATAATCATGTTTCCATCATATCACTTGGCTCAATATTTTTTAATATAAGGACATAAAAAGTATCTCATCTTTTATTGTATTTTCCATATTTATTAAGCTTGTGTGCATAATCAATTTTAATCTTATACATTTAGATATATGCTTTATTTCCATACTTTACAATCTCAATTATTAAAATAGTTTTTATCTTAATTAGATTAAGTAGTTAATCTAAATTATGATAAAACATATTTGTGAACTGACATATTACTTAAACATTCAAACTTGATTCTTAATTAGTTCCATCTTCATAGGTGAAAATGTGTTGATTTATTCCTTTTGCCTTAGGGTTTCATGCCTATTCACTTATTAGGATTATTCTATTTATTAGTAGTAGAACAAGGGTATAAAATCTCATAGCATAATTGTATGACATATGTGTGAATTTCACTATTTTATACATTGTCTATCTTTTTGTATGCATTTGGCATCTAAATGCACATCAAGAGTCTATAGAATGCAAAGAGTCTCTCTCTTGTTTATAATGAAAGGATGGAATATGAAGTGACCGATCCTTTGTAAGCTCTATGTATAGTGTTCACTTATATTGTAAAAGGGTTCTAAAATATAGAAATCAATATAGAGATTTAGTAATGGTTCTTCTTTATATCTACACTTGTTCCTTTTCATGGTTATGCTCTATTTTCCTATAATCTATTAATAATTTAAAGTAATGAATGTTTTGAATAAATCAAGGTTATGAATCATGTTAATTCCTCTACAATCCATCACCTCATTTAAATTTAATTTGTTATAGTAGTTTCAATGAGTATAATTTGTATTACGCTTTGCACAAACAATCCTAATTATCATGTTCTAATGGGTTTTCCAAGAACCCTTACTAAAAATGGTGTAATGAGCATGAAACATTGAAACATGATGATATTTTTACCCAGACAGAGATATTTGAAGCATGGATAGATGAGATAATTCACAATTTCATAGAAGAGGAGGTAAAAATGATTGGAAGCTCTATGAGAAAATTCATAAGAGGGAATATAAATGGTGATATTTATAAAATATTTCGATGTGAATTTATTGGATTATTAGTTATGTGGTTGTCAAGAATTGAGTATTGTTGCTTCAAGCTGAGAGAAACAAAACACTTTGTTTAGACTGAGGAAAAGATGTAACAATTGTGAAATCTAGATATTGATTGGATGTACATAATAGATTATTGGATAAATACTACCATTGACATATATATTAAAGAGTTTTTTGTGCAATGGCATATCATATTCTACATTGTATAATATTGGTTTGTAAGAGGTATCTAGGGGAAATTTTTACAGTGACTACCTATCATGCTTAGAGTGTTGGTTATTGAAAAAGGCCATGGTGCCTATTCTGGATAACATGGAGTAGTCACTTCAAGCATTAGGGGGATGTGTGTGATAATGAAGTGAATGATGAAGAATTAAGAATATAAGCTTAAACATGAACCTAAAAGATGGAGGACACAAAGTAGATCAAAAAGCAAATTTCGGGACTAGAGTGAGACCTGTAATAATAGAAAAGATGGAATAAATAGAATAATAATAATGTAGCTACAAGTAGGAGTAGATTAGAGCATTTAGAAGATAAAGAAGGAATGTGAGCTTAAGGAAGAGCTAGAGATTATGGAGATGATAAAGATGAGGAAATAAGAGGGCCTAAAAGAGGAGAAGGCATAGAAGAGAGCACAAAGATGGATAAGTATTAGAAAAGGTATGTGTAAGAAATGGAAGAGAGTGGAAAGAGAGAAGAGGAATGACTAGATTAGTTAAAAGGTAGTTTTAGATCACAGTTACAAGGGAGGATATTGTTTAGAGAAGAAAAGGAAAAATAAGAGGGCCTGAAAGAAAAAAAAGGCACATATGAGAGTGTGGAGATAGATAGAGATTAGAAAAGGGATGCTAAAGAGATGGAATAAAATGGAAAGAGAGAAGAGGAAAGAGTAGATTAGTTAAAAGGTAGTTATATATCATAGTTACAACGAAGGATATTGTTTTGAGAAGAGAATGAATATTATTTTGAAGGAGTTGTGTTAAGTCATAGGATAAAAGCATGTTCAAGTTTAAATGAAGCAAAATTTGTAGACATGGATCATTCATTTAAAAGGTACACATCCCTTTACCTAATTTATCAACATAAAGAAGAAGAAAACGTGAATAAATTAGTTAATATATTACATGTTTGATTGTTTTGTAGATGAATTTGGAAAATATAATGAAGACCCCAAGAAAGTGTTGGATAAGAAGAAATTGTTTGAGGCTAGATTTTAGGTCACATCAAATCTTAACACATTGGAAAAGTGTAGTCCACAACAATCACTAGTTTCAAGTGTGAACACATTAAGCATGACTCTCAATACAATTTTTTTATCACTTTAGCATCGTATGATGGGTCTACTAACTCTGAGTAGTATTTGTTGACATACAAAATAAAATGGTAGGTTAAAAATGTAACTACAAATTATGTGAAGAAGTACAAGCTCATAAGAGACTTAATAGGAAGAGCTTTAGAGTTCATATACAAAATGAATGATACCAAACTGAGCTTTCAAGATGTCAAATACCAACTGATAGGAGAATTTAAAATGAAAAAATGTATGAGTTAGAAAATATAAGATCTAAAATAAATTCATCAAAAGTCTAGAGAGTTAGTATGGGACCATGATTGTAGTTTCTCTAATGTAATGAACATAGTAGATTTTATGTTTCAATATATAGATAAGGATATATGGTTTTTATAGGGACTATGACCTTTGATTAGGTTTTCCATTTCTTAAACCCATTTCACTTGCAAGGTTGATGATAGAAAAACCACACTTAGGGTGGAGTAGATAGAATACTATGGGGAAAGTCCTATTTCTATTATGAAATATGGCACAACATTAGATGGTTTTTTGTGCAAGATAGACGAGTTGTATGAAACTAAAAGGCCCAAGATAGAATTATGGTGTATGGAGTGTATAAGATATGGGCACCATAAAAATGACTTCATAAAAGTCAAAATGGAAATTTGTGATATCTTCTAAGCAGCAGGACATTCGACTGTGAATTGTCATATCTTAGACTAATATACCTAATAATTAAAAAGTCTATAATAAAATCTCTACAAATCATAAAATCATGATGATCAAAATTTTAAATATATCCAATGATTGAAGGAAGACAACACCAATAATGTCTTCACAATAGTTGTGCAGTGTATCCCTACTACAAAACTTAGGATTCTAAGCCCATATATAAAAATGACACTATGAGTTGGTATGAGCCTTAAGGTTTATCAGGATGGACACCATAGTATCTATAGTACCCGATAAGATAAACTCTACCATATCCTCAATATAAGTAATCAAGGAAAACTATGTCACCCAAAAAAAATTGACAAGATGGACCCCATCTTCTCCCTATGTACATGTGAATAACACATGCTAAATTATGCACTTGACTCTTCAAGGTTAGGTAGAGATAACCAATGTAATGCATGGGCTATGGATTAGGTTAGTTGTTGGGTGAAATGGGATTTGGAATGGGAAAAGGTAATAGGTTATCATGATGGAACCAAAGTACCTCAACAATGTCATGATTCTCATTAATAACATCAAACTATGTGGAAACAGAGCTCCAAAGTCCTTCAGTCTTTGAGATCACAAGAAGGCAAGTCTCCTAGTCAATATGCTAGGACTAAGAAAATGGGGGAGATTGGGATGAATGACTCATGTGAAGAGATCTAATCTATTAGGTTGGCTATGCCTAGTCAATGTCATCCATAAATGTGAATGATATATGATGAGGCTAAACTTGAGGAGAAGGAGATGAGAATGGGAAACTAGGCCTGGATGGCGTTGTAGTGACAATGTCTATTTTGGGGAAGGACATTTATGGGTGGCTCAAGAATTTTTTTCCACTCTTCTATAAAATTGAGAGAATAAAAAATGAGATGAGGGATTGGGGTGGAATAAAATACCCCTCTCCTAAGCTCAATATTGATATCAAATTATATGCCAATTGTGGGACTGGGTGCTCTAACCCTAAGGAAAAGCCCTTCTCTAACAATACCAGGTGTTTCAGGAAGTGTCATCTAAGAGGGATTAGGCAATGCATAAATGTATGAGCTTATCTAGATGAATTTTTTAAGGACTTCTTGTGTTTCTAGAAGCAAGGTTTGTTTTTTTCTTATTTTTGGCTTGTATAAATAGATAAGGCTTTTGACAACATTTTAGTCTATTTTATTATTTTTGACTTGGAATTAAAATGCTTACTTGCTGAAATTTAAATACTAAAAGTAATGAAATGACAAATATGAAAATAAATGAAAGCAAATTTTTTTTTAATCCTTTTTTGATTATTTGAAAATGCATGCAAAGAGAGAAAGAGATATATCTTATTATGCAAGATGTTGAATTTTCCTAGATTTGTCTAAATGCAATCTAAGTGTAAGTTTTTTTGTAGTTTTTCTTGTGTTTTGTTTGTTGATTTTGGAAATAGATCTAATATTAATTATGTTTTATAAATATTAAAATAATTTAATAAATAATATATTCTAGAACAATAACACTTTAATTCTTTTACTGCAAACCAACAAGCTAAGCTAGTTCTCCAACTTTCCTAGTTTTTGCATGCAAGTTTTGAATGATTTATTTGAAAAGAATCAAGAAGTATAAATTATTGTTTTTCATATTGGTATGAATAATAAAAATATTTAAATTGACTTAATATAATGGTAAAATCATAAGTATGAAAGCCTCTTGTTTGCCTAAAGTTTGTGTAGGGTTTTGTTACTTGTTAGTTAAATATTTTGTGAGCAATGAAATTCATTTCAAATATAAAAACTAACTATTGTGTTTGATGAAAGTGTACAAAATGATTTATAAAATCTTCTTAAAATTTTATTTCAAGATTGTATGCTAATGAAAGTAAATATAATGAGAAGGATGCAAACAAATAATGAATCTATCTACTACTATTTTTTAGCAAAGACGTGAAAAGAGAGTTTTTTATCCTATCAGATTTGCTTCTTTTACTTAATTTAAACATAAATATAACTAATGCATAATTAAAACTAATTTAATATAATCTATTTTAATAAAACAAATAAATCTAAGCTAGAAACCCCATCATGATCGTGATGTAGACCAACTAAAGGTGAATATTTTGTAGCACTGTGGTCCTTAGTATGCTAGCTCCTTTTACTCAAATGAGGGTTTAAGAAACTCTCCAATAAAGAGGACAAAAAGATGGATATAATAGATGGGAGAATGAGAGAAGAGACATAAATCTAAATAAGGAAAAACTAAATGTATATAGTTAAAGACACCATTTATAAAGACCAAGTTGCAAGAATAATGGCTCTCCCTATCCAAAAATGTGTAGTTAATCACAAAAAACAATCAAATCAAAGCTTAAAATAAATTATATCAGGATATGGCTATAAAATATTCAAAAATCTTAAGCTTAAAATGTAAATTTTTGGATCCAAAATCAAGCCAAAATTGGCTTACTTGTAGAATAACAATAGAGCTTGCATGAAGGAGTTTAACTTGAGTTTAATTAGGAGTTGAACTTGGGAGGGACTCAAAATAATTGAAAATATAAGAGGGAGTGATTTGGGCCTGATTGAAGCTAAACTTAGAATGGCACAATCAAGAAGTGTGATAAATATCATGTAAAACACATAAATGAATAATTCGTGAGAGCTAAATTTGGAAGATAGGATAATAGTGATAGAACCTATCATATTGGTAGGGGTAATTACATAATCATTGCCTATTAGAATGAAACCAATACTATAAATGATATAACCAACCCTATTTTAATATGAAACTACCCTATTAGGATGGAACTACCTTAGTGGTTTACATAATCACAATGATGAACGCATCATAAAGGAGGTGATTCTATAACCAAATAGGGTAGTTCCATCACCTAAAGTGGTGGTTCTATCACCAATGAGAAGGGGTTGAAAGCAAGTTGAAAGAAGCTATAAAGGTCAACAAAAGAATTTTTTGGGAAACATGAGATATAGGGAAGAAAAATTGGAGGTGTTAGAGAGCTTCCATTTGAGCATAACTAGGAGGTCACTATGTCATCATCATACCTATCATGCTAGGAATGTCGCTTCACATAAAAATTAGGTTTATACACTCTCCAAGGGATATATGGAGGATATGATAGTCAAAAATAAAAGAGGTGGGATTCACTACAGTGATAGAGCAAATATGATGGTCAATAATAGCAAGGTTGGGGTTTCCAAAAAAATAAGGGGGAAACAAAGGAAGGCTTCATGGTGGATGTCAAGGGGAAATCATAGATAAGTTGAATGATAGGGGTATCAACTGATTGTATGCTATTTTCATAGATCATATAACTACTTAAAAAAAATTCCCAACTAATCCTCAAAGGTAGATGTACTGCATTTTTTGTATAGCTCTAAAACAGTACCAGACTAAAGATTGTCTAGTATTGGAAAATAAATAGTAAAGATAAGCCTATGAAAAAATTAAGTATGATAAATTTTCACCGCAAGGATCATGTGCTCATGTAAGAAGTTACATGACAAAGGTCTACCAAATAGGGATTGCCTCCATTATAAGATTTACAAGATTAGATAATTAAAAAGGTCTATTAGGTTAAATATCATAACACTGTGAAAGAGAAGGGTTTGATGTATCAATAAGCTCAGGTTCTATAGAACATATAATATCATACTACATTGAAGGGTGATGCCATAACCATTGATGTGTAGATGCATGGATAAATTATATATATCATGAGGTAGGAAGTAGTAGTTATTGTCTTGACTAATCTTATGAAACTTCCAAACACTCTACAAAATGAAGACGTCATCGAATATCACAAATATTTTGAAAAACCTATTGGAGTGCACATAAAGAGGTAAAAAATGTACTAAAAAATTATTTTAGTATGTGAAGACTAATAAACCTTGCGATGTTTACTCCTACATAGATATTGAATTGGAAGGATATGAATTATTGAACTTTTATTTTGATAGTACCATCAAGATGATCCATCAGTCCACATGGGAAACTATTGGATGATCGAATTTTAGTTATAATCTAGTAATGGTAAGTATTGTAGACTATGAGAGGGTATAACATATTTTTTGGCTAGAGGTTGTGGGAATCAAATTTTTTGACTAAGTTTACAAGGTGATTTATTAGTAATTGACATGGAGAATGATGAAATGCACTACCTTATGTTGATTGGTAATAAGTGGGCCTATGATGGTTAGATGACTATTAATATAGTGTCGAATCATTTGAAGGTGTACTTTGAAGGATAAAATTATTATTATACCCTTGATAAAATTAGAGAGAAATCCATACATCATACCCAAAGAACTAGATTCACCCTATGACTATGAAGATAATAGTTGGTTCAAGGTGGGCATAAAATCTAAGCGTAATGAACTATGAGTTGTAGAGTATCACTTTTTCCATCTAGAAACAGAGCCTCATTAACATCTCCAAAAAATAGGATAAATTTCATCTAGAACTATGATAATAAAGAGACAAGTTCCATAGTTACATATAGGAAATTGTAAGTTAAATTTTGTGTGATTGTTGATAAGGTCTAAAGTGGATTTATTATACAAAATAGGTGTGATGGAAATGGGATTTACCAAGCCAACAATAAGGTGTCTTTTACCTTTGGAAACTGCATTTTCAATAAGTGGTGATTTAGATACCCACATGTTGAATTGGGTAAGAGGAGATCATGAGGTGAGTCTGATGTGAGTGTTTTTTTACATAGAATGCTAACTACCTTAATTTTTTTCAATTAACATCTTGAATTAATTCATCTTCAAACTATAACACCATGTGCTATAACATCTTGAATTAACATAGACTAGAGGGTGAGTGCTCTAAACTATGCACTAAATGGAACTTTTGTGACTTGGTGGATAGTTGATAGGATAAACCAATTTTAATGGTATGAGTCTTAAAAACTATTGTGAGATTGATTCCAAGTACCACATACCATCAATGAACAATGGTCATTTTTCTAAGAAGGGTAGAGTCCAAAAATGCATATCTATAGGGGTGTAGATGTATGGTCTACATAGGATGTATAACCTAAATATTGGGCACATGTATTTAGGTATACTCTAACATCACTTTCAATAACATGGTACACAAATCAAAAGCATAGAAGAGATATTAAGAATTGGATATAGGTCCAATAGAAATTTATTTAACATGTCTTTGAAGATGAGAATCCCTTGGTATAATAAGCCCTTCAAAATCTGAATATATTTTTATGTCATGGTTGAGCAAAGGGTCTTATTAGTACACAAGATTTTAATTTGCATGAGGAATTAGCTAAGGACTTGAACATAACTCTTCAAAACTATAAGAAAAATAAAAAGAAAAAATAGTTTTTGGTAAAAACTTATTTATAGATGGGTTCGATGGCTACCATCATATCCCAAAAACAATAGAAGATAAATCTAAAACCATATCTTGGGGCTCTTTTGCATACAAGGTAATGCTTTTTGTCTTGAATAATGTTCCTCTTATGTTTTTAGGGTCGTGGTCACCAAATTTAAAGACATCATCCATGATTTCTTGGAAGTCTATCTAGATGATTGGGGTGTTTTTTTCTTTATTCAAGGAGAACCTATCTATGTTGTGGTTGACGTTAGAACATTGCTGAGCTTTGCATGTTGCATTAAACCTCAATAAAGGTTTGTTATTTACACATTTTGATGTATTTTTGGGTCATATAGTATGTAATGATGGGATTTTGGTTGAATGAGACAAAATTATAGTTATTGTGGGTTGTCACCTCTTATAAGCTCTAAAGAGGTGTGATCATTCTTGGGTCATACATGATATTACAAGAAATTCATAAAATGACACATAGTTATATATTATCCCATGGAGAAGCTACTATGTAAAGACACTGGGTTTGAATGGAATAATGAGCACCAAATAGTGTTTTTGGATTTAAAAAGGGGTTGGTAATAGCTCCCATATTGGTCTTTCCTAACTGGAGCAAACCATTTCATGTTCATATAGACACTTTAGGAACTACCATAGGAGATATTTTAGCATACTCAGGAGATGGAGGATTAGGCCATCCCATTCATTTTGCAAGATATAAAATCTCAATTGAATAAAAAACTTACACAACTATAGAATGGGAAGCCTTAAGAATGGTTTTTGTAATCCAAAAGTTTATACACTACCTTCTAGCAAAGCCATTTGTTTTTTTTTACTAATCACTAGTCTTTAAGATATCTGGTAAATAAGCCTATGTTAGAAGCTAGGATATTTAGGTGGTTGATGTTATTTCAATAATTTTAGTCCAAATTCAATGTGAAGCCTAAGAAATAAAATTTAGATTTAGACCATTTTAGTCAAATACATAATGGAGAGGAATCTAAATAATTCCAAGATGAATCTTTGGATGACCATTTTTTGAGTCTCTATGATTCCAAAAAACATATAAGCTATAGCTAATTTCCTTGAACAAGAAAATTTTCCTACATACTATGTAGAAAGTGACAAAAATAAGTTGATCACAAGAGGCATTCCATTCAACATCATTAAAGGCTTTTTGAACAAAATGGGTAAATATGTAATATGTAGAGTAGATTTAGAGTATGAGTGAACATAACTTCTTCAAGAGGCACATCAGGGAATCACTGGTGGATATTTTATAGAAGAATCCACTGTGAGGAAGATAATATAAAGTTTCCTATGGTGGCCCACTCTATTTCAAGATGTGCACTAAGTAACAAAACATTATGACATCATCAATAGATGGAAGGCCTAATCATAGAGAATAAATGCCATTAAACCCCATGTTAATTGAACATCCATTTGAATAGTGAAAAAATGACTTTATAGGACCAATAAATCCACCTAGTAAACATAGTCATGCAAGGTACATAATTACTAAGATGGATTACTTCACCAAATTGGTAGAAGTTATTGTGATTGCAAATTGCAGTGCTAAGGATGCAACCAAATTTATGTATAAGAATAATATACCCAAATTTAGATGTTTTGTGATGTTGGTCAATGATAGATAAATGCACTACCTCAATAATACCATCAAGTCTACAACATAAGAGTTTATGATATCGCACCATAAAAGCACAATATATCACCTGCAAGCCAACAACAGACAAAAATATCAAAGAAATTCATTGGAAAGATGCTCATAAAAATATGCAAGGTGCAATGAGATGATTGGGAGGATTGAATTCATGCAATACTATGGGAATATAGGACAAACTATAAGCATGCAATAGGTTTCACTCCATTTCAGCTAGTTTATGGACTAGAAGCAGTCATGCCAATGAAATACATGGTCTCTAGTCTATGAATTGTGATGATCATGTGACTAGGAGATTGAAACTATCTTAAGGAAAGATTGATGCATTTAAATCAAATGGGAGAAACCAATAAAATATCATAATGGACATAGGAAGTCAACAATCAAATTCAAATATAGTGGCATGATCATAATCTCTGATCCAAATAGTTTTACCCTAAACAAGTAGTATTATTGTATTATAATAGATTTTGGGAATTTCTAGGAAATTTATGCATCCAATAGGAACTTACATCACACATGAAGTATCACAATAGGAATAATTATGTTAATGGACCTTTAGGGAATCATTTTTTGAATATGTGTAAATGGTTTCAAGCTTAAGCCTTACCACCAATAATCTCTATCAAATCTTGAAAAAGAATTAGTGAGGGTGATGAGTAGCACCATGTGGGTTAATATTTTTTTTAATAAATTAGTTTCTTGTTATTTTTTTAGGTATGTAGTGTAGCTATATAGTGCAATCTCTTTATTGTAGGACATTAGAACCAAGTTAGAAAATTCAAACTCATAAAGTGAAATAAGGAAATCAATCTAACACATAATGAATGTTGTCATGAAAATTCAACATGGGGGGTCATCAATTAAGTCTAGTAATGAGGCACTAAAAAAAAGTATAGAGGAAAGATAGTCAATAGTCACTAATTTTTTTTTAATGATGACACACTTAAAAAATTGCATCTTTCTTAAAGCAAATTGAGTGTCAAGATCAGGCGATGTATAATAAAATAAATTTAATGAGGGAAAATATGGTGTGCTACATAAAATCCTCATTTTGATTAAACCAATGCATCTAGACATCAAAACTGATTATAATTAATTTAGCAAGCATAACAATGCATGGACAACTCAACACATTCAAAGTAATGTGTCAAACATATTCAAGTGGGAAAATCTATATTAATAAGGGAATGCAGAACACAATAACATTTCACATTTTTATGAACAATATCCCACTATGACTTGTGCCTAATTCACTCATTTATGTGTGAATTGTTCTTTAATAATAGTTTTAGCTGAAGCTATCATTTAAAGGGTACTAGAATAATAACCATAGATCACTCACAACTTTTGATTCCTCTCACTGATGTAAAAAAGGAAAAGATGAAGATCAACCTTGAACTTAGACAAATAAGGTACAATGACCCAAGCTTGTTTGACTTAATTTATTCATCATAAGCTAATATTTTCATACCAAACCAACTAGAAGCAACATAACCAAGATCTTAGCATTACAACATCCAATGTGAGGAATAGATGTAGAGTGAATTATTAAAATTCTAACCTTTGGACATTTTAATGAGGTGATGATGACATTTATTAATCAGTATAATGAGGGTGATATTTATTTATCATAATATGCGACCATTTTCATCAACACAACCACGATGGCACAAGCAATAAGACTACCTACATGGGGTAAATTATTGTCCCCTCACAAGACAAAGAGCCCACCGATCCATTTATAAATAAGGGAGAAATACAATAGACATCTTAGGGGATCCTTATAGAATTTATATAAGATGTTTCATTATGCATTTTATTTGAATACATCATAAAGCAGTTTTGAAATACCACTAAAATCATGAAGCAAGCCACAAAAGGGGTAATCATCATTGATTACTACATGATATGACTCAATGAAATTGTGATTGTGATATATGTCTCTGGGATCATCATGAATATTTATAAGGTCATCATTGGAACATTATAGGCATTCTAGTACTGATTCTTGGTATTAATTCTCTACTTCACCTAGTGGAAGTCCCCAGATGGACCCATCATTATAGCTGTCAACTTCTAACATGTGATCACCTTTGAAAACATTTATTGGACCAAAAAAGGGAAATATTACAAGCAATTAGGTAGATTCAATGCATTATGGGTGGAAATCTAGTGCTTTATCTTATCGCACCCCTGTGTGATTGTAGATGCCATGAAATTTTTTGGGTAACACATTGGGGTGACTAAGCTCCATGATGACATATAAATTAGAGTCTATGAGCTCTCAAAGGCACCCATAACTTCCTTATTATTCTTATTATTATGTTAGATTCATAGGCATAAGTTCTATGGTATAAATTGTAGACATCCAATTCCTAACACCATTTATGTTGAAATTGTCAATCATACTTGAATTGCAATTAAATGCACATTTTAGGTCAAAATACATAAAACATGATAAATAGTTAAATATTATCATTTAAAAGTGCTGATTTAGGCCAATTTATCCCTAAATGGGGCAATGCATTTTATGTGATACCTAACTTTGATCAATTCGTTTCAAGTCAAAATGATGATTTCATCTTTTTATGCTTTGGATCACTCTTTTATTTTAATTCATCAGTACACATCATGTACCTTTTTTATTTTGTGTTGAAAACATCCTAAATGGGAACATGATATGTATACATCTAACATCACCTTCCAATTCTTATCCAATCAAATTATGACCCAATGATATGACTTTCTGATCATTTTGATTAATTAAGGGCCAATTTCTAAAGAATTGAACAAATATTAATTAATATTGTTTAAGTTAATTAATTCAAATCAAAGCCTAATTGAATTCATCCATGAAAAATTAAATCAATTATCAAAAAGGAAAATTCAAATATCAAGAGCATCTTAAAATCTAATCATTACCTTTGTGAGTTATCACTTTTGGCAAATATCTAAAAGAATATCCTTGGAATATGTCAAACTCAACCAAAGTTAATAAACTCAACCATTTTTGTGAGTTGTCACTTTTGGAAAATATCTAAAAAATATCCTAAGAATATGCCAAACTCAACAAAAATTAATAAACTCAACTAAGATTCCAAATTAATCCATTCTAAATATTAGACTAATCCATGGCCACACATCTCAATCTTGAGATGGACGATCATGGTTGATATTAGACCATTTACAAAATATATAAATAGAGGGCCTCACACTACCATTTTTAATCTCTCATTGTATAATGTTATAAAGATAAAATCTCTCCACAACTCATTTGTGTTTTGATTATTGTATTATTCATATTTGGATTAGCTTTATTGATAGACATATTAGATAGTTTCAATATCTTGAGCCTAGGTTTTGTGGAGTGTTCTTGAGACATTGGAGGAGTTCTCCACCATTTTTTATGAAGATAAAAAATCTTGATCAAGGGAAGAAGATGTTTTTGATCCGCTTTTGAGCAATGGAGTCATTTGGGAAGGTAATGGTTTACTTTCTTTTATTTGCATCTTATTGTTGTTAGCAAACCCCACATGAATAAATTGGCTTGATTTAATTATCTCTCTATGCATTTCTCTTTGATTTCTTGGATGGATGATTGACTAATATTTTTTTGTAATTCACTCTATATTTTGGCACACTCGGTGGGACATGATTGTGCACCCCACATCTTTGAACAAAAATAGCTGTTAAAATAGATCTAATTTTTAATCTATTTACATTTTTTTCTAAATTTTTGATAAGATGTTCTTACCAGTTTAATATTAATTATCTCAAATTTTAATTAAAATATGAAATATATTTTAAAAGTTATGACTCTTTTAGTGATTGACACTTTTTATTTATTAATTTTCTGGTAAAAATGGTTAGTACAAGCTAATATTTTTTTTGTTATTCACTAGTTTGACCTGAAGTTTTGCAAAGAGGTGAGCCCTAAACCTATAAATAAATTTCAAATTTTTTATGAAAAATAGATATGTATTTAAAAAGTTATGGATAAATTATTCACTGCATGTTTTTTTGATTTTTGTGTTCGATTTTCTTATTTTTAACCTCTAGTTTGTTGCTTGCATGTTTCATAGGTTTATTTTATTTTATTTTTGAGATTTATTGAGTTTTTTGCTAACATTTACCTAACCTAACAGGTTTTATTTTTTGGGGTTTTGCCTTCAGGTTGACAACTTTTACCCTTCAAAGTTATTTGTCTCATTTGATAAATAAGCTTCAAGGCTAAACAAAGTTCTGACCTTTTCTTTGCAAGACCTATTTGAAGAAACCATTTCAATTTAAATTAGTCTTTTCAAACTTCATTTGGATGTCTAAAATGAACTATGAATCTTTCATTTTGTTGTTTCAAGAAACTTTTTAGGGTGTTTTATTAGTTAAGTTTTTGTGGTTTCTTTCAAAGTTCACAACTTAAGGCCAAGGGCCAAAAATAACATCACCAAATCTTTGTTTTAGTGCTTAAAATTGAACTCATTTGTCAAGTTTGTATGAAATAGGTGATTAATTAATTTATTGGAAAAAAGGGATGTTGCATGTATGCTCTTCTATCTATCCCATTTATAGAACTTTTGAAATCAAAAGTGCCATCTTTATTGCAAGCATGCCTAGTACAAAGCATAGAAAGAATGTCATTTAAAGTGCTCCCCAAAAACTCACAATAGTATTGGGTGATATTGAGATGACCCTAAAATATTTATATTATGTATTTTATTTTATGCAAACTTGGCATATGAGGGGGATTTCATCACCTCCCATGAGTTCTATAGGGTTACAACACTAAGATGTATCTACACTTTGGACATCACACTACATTGAGCAAGTGACAGATGTAGTGGTTGCAAAAAGGGTAAGACTTTTTTGTAAAAATCCAAGTGTTACGAACACCTAATTAAAGTGTACTTATTTTACATCATTTGGCATGAAAACCATTATGTAATTGATCCATTTAGATGTTCAAAAAATAATTAGTTTAGTTAACCCCACATTACCATACACTTGTTAAGATTTGAACGATTATACTTAGTGTATTTTGGTCATTTATTGCTTGGTATGTTTTGAAACTAAAACTTATTTATTTATTTATCACCATGTTAAAACTAATTTGTTTATGCATCACTCTTTTATCTAAAGAGGTGTTATGCTAGACATTCTACACCACACTTGTGCCTTGAAATTTTTGTTAAACATGTTTGTGTGTGTGTTACTTATTTGCGATGGTTACCATTATGCTACCCACATCATTATCAATTTTGAGACTTTGAGTCTTTAAAAGATAACATTGTTCACATCATTTGAGCATGCTTATGTTTTTAGGCTACTCAATTTGTTTGAAAACTCATTGGCTTTGTATCAAAACCATTGACCAAAACTAGTCACATATGCCATTTGGACCTTGTTTATGTATCGTCATGTTGCCCACTCTTGTCTAGCTTGTTTGGTCAAATCCTAGTATTTAACATTGCATTTTCTATTAACCTTATCAAGTTTGGATCTAAATATTGATTTATTTTTGTTTAGGCTTCAATTCATGGGGCTGATACATAGATATTTTTCTTTTGGGTTGCATAACTTTGGTTAAATGATTACCCAAATTTGAAGACTATTGATTGTTTATTTGGTCAAGCACCTATCCTCATCATTATTTGTGCATTTATTTGGGAGAACATAACCTTTCTCTAAAAGCCTTTGATATTAGGCATTTGATGTTAGACTATTTTATGTCAAATCTTGATACAACATTTTGGAGATACAGTGCCACCCTTTTGACCAAGGTTGAATCTTTTGTCTTTTGGACATTGATTTTCAGAGTTTGCAAAACTCTAAACCCTTTCATTTTTAGAGTTTTCTTCATGAAATGTAGATATGTCTAGCTACACTTATGGTGGAGTCATGGATAATCCAAATTATGATAGAATGGCTGTACAAAATGAATTTTATGACTTTAATCAAGACCCCAATGATGATAATATGGTTTGTGAGACATATTTCTATCCACCTCACAAAAATTTGTCATGGGAACATAGTCAAGATCCAAATTATGATCCAAATCAAGATTGGGATGATTGGGTTTATCAAAAAGACTTGGATGCTTTGGCTTATGTGAGCAACTAAACTAAGAAGCATCTTGTCATCACCATTTTAGGACCTCCTCCTTTGGTTTGCACAAGCAACCAAACTAAGAAGCATCTAATAGTCACCATTTTAGGACCTCCTCCTTTGGTTTGAATGAACAACCAAAATAAGAAGCATCCAATCATCACCATTTTAGGACCTCATCCTTTGGTTTAAATGAGCAACCAAACTAAGAAGCATCTAGTTGTTACCATTTTAGGACCTCTTCTTTTGGTTTGCATAAGCAACCAAACTAAGAAGCATCCAATTATCACCATTCTTGGCCCATCACCAGTTTTTAATGAACCTATTGTTGAAGAACCTCCATTTGATGAAACAATTATTTTTTATCCTTTATTCAATAGTCTAATTTTTGAAGAGTCTATTATTGAACTACAAACCATTATTCCTGCTAAACCAAATCTTCCCCACTTTAAAAATTTTGTGCCAATATTTGAGCCAAAACATGAACCATTACCTCTTCAAGAGCCATCTTATAAGGATCATAATGTGTTCAAAGTTGATATTTTGCAGCCAATTGTGAACCAAAATGAAAATGTTATTATTATAACACCCATTTATGACAAGTTAACCTGTGATAAATTCCCTACTCATATTTAACCTATTTTTAAAGAGCCCCATCTCCTTAACAAGCCAGTCTTTACAGAGTTGTCTCTTGATATTTTCCCATTCGTTGAGGAGTCTCACTTTGGTGGACATGATTTTATTGAGACATCCCTTGAGCAGTTCCCTCTCTTTAAAGGGATTCACTTAGATGAGCCAGTCTATGTTGAACCCTTCCAAGATGAATACATTTTTATTGAGCCCATTATGCCATCACAAGCCATTACTTGTCAAACATTCAACATTCAACATAACATTATCAAAACAACCATATTAGATGAAGAATCAAAATTAAAGTCAATTTCTATTTTTGAACTGACATTAGATTTAGCATCAAAAATAGAATCAACATTAGTTACAACATTGAATTTAGAGTCCCTTGCTTTGGAATTAGATTCAGAAACAAATTATAGTTGTGGTTGTTACAACATTGGTTATAATTGCCTTGCAGATTAGTTTAAATATATTTGTGATCCTTCTACAATTTTTGAAGATGATTACTTTAGCATCAACATAAGTTCTCCTAGTATCTTCTATGAGGATTGTGCTTCCTTTCATCATCTCACCATTATTACCATCTAACATAGCCATTATATTGACATTATACCTCCCATAAACATTGATTAGGACCAACAGAATCACACTTTATTGAATTGCATCCATGGTGACATATCATTTATAGAATATCAAGGGGGCCAAGACCATATTCATTTAGTGGAATAACAATCTCCTAGTGAAACCTTTTCAGAGGTGATAGGAGATAATTAAAGAACAAACTTAACATCTTTTAGTGAAACCTTTTTGAAGGTGCTAGAAGACAATCAAAGTCAAATGTTAGCATCTCTTTGTGAAACCTTCTCAAAGGTGTTATGGGATGATCAAAACAAAATCATTTGTGAAAACCTCATTAAGGTAACAATAGTTGAGCACAAATTTTTTTCACTATTTATTGAAGATAATATCAAAGATTAAATCAAAATAACTTCTAATCTACAACATAATTAGATGGTATCTAGTCTCTGGATCAAGCAACAAAATAATTTGGTGGTCATATTGAGAGCATCTTCAGAGGTATTCGGCCCTACTACAACCAAAATTATGTCAAATTTGACATCAACAACATTATGTGTGACTAAAATTATTGATCCTAATTTGTTACCCATTCATTATACATTCTATTATCACCCACCTATTTATTACCCACTTATATCATCTATCACTGGAGTCACTTTCCTTTATAGAGGCTACAAAGTTATCTTGTATCGATGTTTGAAGGAATTAGAATTAATGACCAACAAAGATCATAAACACATTATTAAGATCCAGATCGATAACAAGTTCTTGATAGAACAACTTTTCTGTAAGGATGTTGGATAACAACTTTCTAACCAATCATTTTTGTTGTCTCTCATATTGACTAGGATGTGCATCCCCCTATTAGCAAGAACAACATAACTATTTTTCACTTTTCCAATTACCATTTGCCATTATCATGCCTCATCTCTTGGGGGCAACCCTATTGACCTTTTTAGGCATTATTATACCATTGTGATCTATGAGTCATGTATTTTGATCTACATTGACTTGAATTCCTTCAGGATTATGTAGGCAACACTCAATTTCTATTGAGGTTAGCTCAGTCACCTCTTTACACTCTCACCATTTTGTGAGCAATTCTTCTAAGTTTGAATGATCTCATCATTTTATGAGCAATTTAAGCCAATCATCACTTGGTGGAAACTTTATTGTCCAAAGCCTGTTCTTAGTCATCCTTTGGTTCATCCTACACTTTATGTGGGGGGATTCCAATGTGGTTTTAGGATTTTTTAAAATTTTGTGTTGAATGATGGTCTATGGAAGTAGTGTGACATTTGATTTGGAAAGTTATCTTTCATTAATTATCTTATTTGGTATCATTGATTATAACTGCCTATGGGAAAATCAATATTGTTTTGGTACCCTTGATTATAACCACCTTTGGGAAAATCAATATTATGACGTTATTTCCTAATTATAACTGCTTATGGGCAAATTAGGTATAATGCATTTTTATCATGCATTGCCACATCATTTGGTCATTACTATTATCATTTGTCTTGTTGTTAGCCTTTGTTTATGAACTTGTTGTGACCTAGTTGGTTTTTTACCACCTTTGTGTGGGAAAAATTAATGTGACTTGGGATTATTTTGGGGTTATATAGGCGATGCTCAATTTATATCAAGGTCAACTCAGTCCCTTTTATCATATGCTCTCACCATATTATGAGCATTTTAAGTTGGCACACTCTTACCATTTCATGAGCCGGACCATTTTGTATCTCTTAATCCTCAATTGAGTTGAGATACTTAGAAAACTCCAAAAAAACATTCAAAATATCAAAAACATTTTGTGCATGTTTATTTTATTATTATTATGCTAGTCTTTTGTTTTCCTATTTGGTTTTGTTTCTTTGTTTTATTTTTCAAGTACATCTTGATAGTCTACATAGATCTTGATTATTAATATCTTGATCTTATGTTATCAAGTTGTTCTTGCCTTGATTTTTTACATTCTTTTCTTACTTGAATCTTGATTTTTCATATCTTGATTTTCAAGTTAGGTTCATATATGTTTTTCTTTTTCTTTTTCTTTTCTTTTTTGTTTAAATATAAATAATTGTAACTCTAATTTTGGTCATTGTTTTACCATTATCCTTAGTTATAAGTATTTGAATTTGAATCAACTCAAAGAAATTGGAATATTGTGTCATTATAATTTATTCATACTTATGATGCCTAATTTATTTTTCTATAACAAGCACTTTATACTAAAGTTTCAAAGTCTCAACATCAACATAGATCTAATGAATGATTCTCAAGAACACTTTGCATAATCTAGGATCATGATATAAAATAGGCATCTAGGTACTATGCATTTTAACACTCAACTCTATGCTTATACATGCATCTCTTCATAAACGTTATGAGTCTAATAAATTCTTTATCAGTTTTCATTATTCCTCATTCCATTCTCTCCCAAACTTGGGTGAACTACATTGGCTTGAAGTTCATGTTGGAACATGAGTCCATGGAACTATGTAGGCATCATCCACTTGTATTATACATCTAGAGTTAGCTCGGCTATCTTTCATTCTTCTTTTAATCTCTCTCATCACTTTGTGCATTCTCATATGTTGGGTTCCATGTGGCTGTCTAAGCTATTACACCATCACATGTATGTTTGCACCCACTCACTTTAATCAATATTTTGGGTTATATCCTTGAGCTATTTTACTTGCTAATTGCCCATGTTAGGACACAACATTTGAACAACATTAGAATAAAATCAGATCTATAGAGGCAAACCATTATTTATTCTTTATCAATGATCAAAATTAGCCCTACTTGGGCAAAACTATTTTATCATAATCAAATTTTCTCTATGGGGCACTTCTTATTATCTTCTCTTTAGACACCTTATTCTAGTGGTGCTTCCCTTATTGAAGTATAATTTTCTCTCTTTTCCTCTAATTCTAATCTCTCCACACTAATTCCTATAATGGTAGTATTCCAGTGTGTAACTTATTTTGGGATTGATCAATATCGTAAGCATGTAGCTTGTACTCTCAAATTGGGTATGTTTAAAGTGTGTCCCTTACATGTTTTGATTGAATCCTTACAATTCACCCCATCTTGGGGCCCATTATACCTCTAAATTATATTTTGATCATTTATGGTTACCACATGTGTAAGCATTAGCTTGTTTATATGTGATATAATCCATGAGTTAATCTCTCACTTTCTCTCTCTTTTTGAGAGTTCATCCTTCTCTTTCATCCTAGTATGTCCTCTTGAGGGGGCATCATGGGTTTACTCCAATCTCTTCTTGACAATTTTTTTTTTTTGAAAAGATGTTGCTTCACCTGAATGTCTCAGTATGACTTCTCAAACATGGGCAAAATGTAGACATCTAATTCCTAACATGATTTGTGTTGAAATTATCAATCTTACTTGAATTTAACTCAAATGCATATTTTAGGTAAAAATCCATAGAATGTGCTAAATGGTTTGAGATTATTTTTTACAAGTGATAATTTAGGATAATGTATCCCTAAATGGGGTAATGCATTTTATGTGATACCTAACTTTGATCAATTCATTTTGAGTCAAAATGATGATTTCACCTTTTTATGCTTTGGATCACTCTTTTCTTCTAGTTAATTAGTACACGTCATGTACCTTTGTTATTTTGTGTCGACAACATCCTAAATGGGAAAACGATCCATATAAATCTAGCATCACCTTTCAATTCTTCTCTAGTCAAATTATGACCCAGTATTATGACTTTCTGACCATTTTGATTAATTGAGGGCTAATTTCTAAAGAATTGAACAAATATTAATTAATCTTGTTTAAGGCTAATTAATTCAAATCAAAGCCTAATTGAATTCATCCATGAGCAATTAAATAAATTATCAAAAATAAAAATTCAAATATCAAGAGCATCTTAAAAGCTAATCATTACCTTTGTGAGTTGTCACTTTTGACAAATATCTAAAAGAATATCCTAGGAATATGACAAACTTATCCAAAGTTACTAAATTCAACCATGGTTGTGAGTTGTCACTTTTATAATATATCTAAAGAATATCCTAAGAATATTTCAAAATTAACCAAGGTTAATAAACTCAGCCAAGGTTCTAAATTAACCCATTCTAAATATTAGATTAATTCATGGCCACACATCTCAATCTTGAGATGGACAGTCATGGTTGATCTTAGACCATTTAAAAAATCTATAAATAAAAGGCCTCACACTACCATTTTAAAGCTCTCATTGTATAATGTTATAATTCTAAAATAGTTCCACAACTCATTTGTGTTTTGATTATTGTATTATTCATATTTGGATTAGCTTTATTAATAGACATATTAGATAGTTTCAATATCTTGAGCCTAGGTTTTGTGGAGTGTTTTTGAGACATTGGAGGAGTTTTCCACCATTGTTGATGAAGATAAGAATTTTTGATCAAGGGGAGAACATGTTTTTGAGTTGATTTTGAGCAATGGAGTCATTTGGGAAGGTAATGGTTTACTTTCTTTCATTTATATCTTATTGTTGTTAGCAAACCTCACATGAATAGATTGACTTGATTTAATTAGATCTCTATGCATTTTTCTTTGATTTCTTAGACTAATGTTTGACTAATAATTTATTGTAATCCACTCTACATAAATATCTAGATGATTGCTCAGTACCAACACTATGAGTGATGTGTCTAGGAGCACAACAACCATTGCCTCAATAATCAGTAACACAACCATAAATAAAGGTATAAACACTACCTAAAATAGAAATAGACCCATCATAGACTGTTGTGGGAAAAATGAAGACACCATCATGTAGAGCATCACCACTTCTAATGAATAATAAGATGAAAAATACCAAATCATGTATTTATGACAAGAATGTACATATATTGTTATTGAATATGATCTTGTATAGTTGGGCATCATAGAGGAGAAAGTGTATAAGATTATCTTAGAGGACATAAGCATTGAGGTCTATGAGAAAAAATAAGAAAAATATTTTTTCTTCTAGAAATTAGTGCCTATTTTTCAATTGTGAAATAATGTTTCAAATATCATTATGATGGACATTCCCACACCTCCTACATCAATAATTGCATACATAGTTATAGAGGAGGAAGAACACAAACATAGGATAGTTGTGATTCTTTGAAATGACACTAGGTACAAGGTCTTCAAAGGTACACCCAAGCTCAAAATAGTAAGGAATCCCTCAACAATCATTGATATAAAAACTAAAGACCCATATTTTTCCCTAACTATCACCATCTATCATAGAGTGTATGGGTTTTTTACCAAACCTTAGCCAATTGAGTAGTTGAGCCACATGAGGCTCACATACCATAACTTTAGCTACAAGAGATGACCTGATCCTATAAGTGATTTAATAAGAATTTGATTCCCCTAGACAAAAAAAATGCATCAATTAATAGGTGTACTATGGTCAAGTCATTGCATTCTTCCTCTCCCCTACAATCACTTTCATCTCTAGATTATCTAACTCATGCGCATGATCCAAAAATAAGTGTACAACTAAAAACTAAGTAGCTAGCCATAAAAGAAGATATCACATCACAGGAGCAATTTGATAAGGATCAAGTCAAGCAAGAGAAAGATCAATTAGAAGTTATGAAAAAGGTCAACAAATAGGAGAATAAGAAAAAGAAAGAAGAGGCAAAATATAAGGATGCTAAGGAGGAGTAGAGGAAGAGACAAGAGAAAGAAAAGAAGATAAAAGATGAAGAATTTCAATAGTGAGCATAAGAGGCACCATAATAATAACATTAGAGGAAGTAGTAGGTAACAAAATAAGCTACAAGGAAAGAGACTGAATGAGAAAATAAAGAAGCATAAGAAGCACATAAGAGGAAGGCTAAGGCTAATGCAACAACCAAGATAAAAAAAAGAAGATCAAGCAACCAAGGAGTAGGTAGAGGCAATTTACAAAGTAAATTCATAATCAAAGTGATAAATGCAAGTAGAAGTCATAACACAACAACCAACAAAGCCTGCTAAGAAGGTTTTGATAACCAAGGCCCAAAAATGATCTACCATATCACAAGACTTGGGGTCCACTCAAGGGGTGTACAATAAGAGGCTCCCCAACATAGTTTGAATTTATCCAACCAATGGTTATGATATGTCCCTACACCTTTGATGAGGTGGATGGCCTTCTTGTTCCCAATAACACAAATAAAGAAGGCACCTATGATGTCTTAAAATTCTAAATCATCCTTTGAAATAATAGTGCAAAAATCATCATTTTATGTATTTCATTTTCCATTTGGTGAAAAAATTTGAGGGAGCAGTTGAATTCTATAAATACATCACACAAAATGCTTCCACATTGGAATAGGATGCATCACGACCGAGGGAGGAAAATTAATAATTACTCCAACTCAATAAAGTAAGATAATTGATTGATGACACCTTCCCTACCTTGTTGACTTAAGAATTAGGTGACCAAATCATGTTTGAAGAGAAGTAATTCATGGTGCTCCTAGCTAGGATGATAAAGGACACCTCACTATACAAAATCTCCAACATCTCCAAACACAAGGTCAGAGCTCAAAATATAAAACAAAGGTTATCTATGAACTCTTAGACAAGTATGATAATTATTGAAACTACTACATATTAGGCTATGCATGTTACTCATGCCATGTTGGATTAGAATATTATCTCAGTAATACATTAAATGAGGTAAGTCCAAAGCTCTCTAAGGCTAACAAATCTAAAGTAACAATGATAGATCAAACAACTACACCTACTTCAATGGAATCAAAACTAAAGGAATCTTTGGACTCAAGAGATGTAGTGATGGTCAAGATGATCAACTAGAAGAATGACACATTACACAATACATTTATTTAAATCCAAACACAATGGCATGTAGATAAAATAAAGGAGCTCACACAAGAGATTTAATTCAAAGTGTTGTCTAGTATGGATTCCATCCTCATCTTTGAAGATGATGATATTTAAAACCTAATACAATATCAAGCCCCTCTATGCACTACTATTTATCTAGTGTGGGAAGCTATCATTGATTGTAATATCTTTAAGTATGACTTGTCCTAATTGGATAGTTATATTTATAAAATCATCAAGGAACCATAGTTTATCCCACTTGACCAAATCCAATAGGAACTCTAAATAAAGAAATATACTCAAGCTACACAACCATATATACAACATCAAAAAACACCATCAACATATTTGAATATAGTTACAACCTCTTCAATAATAATTCCAACACATCCATCATCATATTTTGCTTTGGCATCTATAACTAATCCAACTACAACTTCCAGATCATAACTTCCTCTTCCTTCTTCTCAGTATATGATTTTTCCCTCCACATAGGTATGGTGTGCACCATTTTTGATAAATTTTTCAAGCTACTTAGTTTTGTATAAAGGAAGGTTTTAAACTTTATGAGTGGGACTAAGAAAGTTTAAAACCCTTAAGGGTTGCCTCCCAGTTATGACAATCTATTGAAAACCTATATCGACAGTATATTGGTGCACTACTTATTTTAAAATATGAAAGGGTGCCTAATTAGTAAAAAATAGGTGAAAACTGGTAAATGACACCTTGATATATCACTACAAGTAATGTTTCTAGTCCAACCCTTCTCTTCAAGAAACTCCACTAGCTCCAACATTCAACACACCTCTTACGATTTTGTCTCAAGATGAGATAACAATTTAAGTTTGGGAAAGTTTTATTAATAGAACATAGATATAAAATCATAGAGTAATTATATGACACATGTGCAACTTGTACTATTTTATACATTGTATCTGTCTATATTTATTCATCACCTAAATACACATCAAGAGGCTATAAAATGCAAAAGTCTCTCTTTTGTTTGTAGTGAAAGGCTAGATATGAAGCCATAAAACCTTTGTAATCTATATATATAGAATTCACTTGGATTGCAAAATGGTTATAAAATATAGAGATCAGTAAAGGTTATTCTTTATGTTTACACTTGTACCTTTTCATAGTTGCACTCTATTTTCTTGTAAGCTATTAATTATGTGAAGTACTAAATATTTTGGATAGATTAAGGATATGAACCATGTTAATTATTATAAAAACCTCTGCTAACACAATTAGGGTTATTCCTTGATTGGCTGATAATTTAATTAAAACATATATTTTTAAAAAATTATTTAAGTTTTGTGCAAAATGTATTAAGTGGACAAAAACTTATTTCTGTCCACCAAAATTCTTTATGGATTTTCTAGAATTTACAACTTACTACTTTTAGTAAATTCTACCTAGAGGATGAATGGTGTGGTCATTTTAAAAGACATTCTAGGTTTTGTTTATGTTCTATATTTTATAAAAAACCTGTTTTTTATTTCAAAATTGCCTCACAAATTTATTGGGTGGTTGGTTATTTATTATAGACATTATATGATGGCTATAATGGATATTTAGATTGTATATTTTTTAATTCAAGAAATGATTATTATAATTACATGTTTTTGGCATGAAATATACAATATATTTCATATCCATGTAATGAAAAGGATAAAATATTTGTACTTTGACAAGGCTAAAATAAATAATGAAAAATCTCTATCCTTCATCAATCTATATTGTTACAACCTCCAATATGAGTTGTTACCTATTACCACAAGGCTCCAAAAGGCATGTATGACTCATTTTGTTCCTATTCACCCTATACCTCTAGGTTATATAAAATACCATCATACCCTAATTATTTTACCAAGTCATATATTGAGTTTAACGTTCCATGCTATCACTACTAGAAGAGGTAAGAATGGAGATAGTTAACCACCATCCCTTCACCTCCCATGAGGACATCCATTGAAACCAAGGGGTATGACATCATTAATCAACTAGGACCCAAGATGGTGCCTACCATATTTCAAGTCCTTTCAAAAATATAATTAGATGTAAAATATTATTCCACACAAAGTCCTTTGGACAATATAATTGGATGTACAAGTACAACCCAAAATGGTACCTACCATATTTCAAGTCATGCCTAATCTTCTTCATTACAACATAATTTTGGGGTGATATTGGATACATTCAATAGAAGCAGTATCATCTAAATTACATATGTTTATCAAATTTATGCATGATGGCTACTCATATGTGTAGATGATGCACCTTTTAGATATTTTAAGATAACACAATCTACTAATAAGATTTAATCATAATCACAGTTTGAGGATTATTCAATGCTACATCACTCGTAACCCATTTCACTAGATTTGATGCATATATATGAGGAGGGGCAATCAAATACAATAAATTATAAGGAACCAATTATGAACATTCATGAAGAAAAGAAAACACCACAAGTTATTGCAAAGAAAAAGAGACAATTCTAGATCTTTATCTTTTGGTCAATTCATAAGATCTTAATTTCATAGTCACATATTGGTATGATAATGATATGAAAGATATAATAGATGATCATTTGTGCAAGATAAATTTAAATCCTATTGATTTAGATGAGTACTTCTCTCATAATATGTTCACCCCTACCGGTCTAGGAGAGTATCGGGATAATTCATATGAAAAGAGCATTGATAACTGAAAATTTACCACTAAAAATAAATCCACTAATACCAAAGGAAATTCAAGACAATCAACATAATAAAAATTAAAACACTAGTTTCATTGATACCTCACAAAATAGTAAAAAAAAATTAAGATTGATGTCTAAGGGTTGCATTGCTTGAGGATAAGATTGCACATGACAAAAATCTTGAGCATGCTAGTGTCAATTTTTCCTTTGCCTCTCCATTAAAGATATTTTTGCCATAAAATATTTCATCTCAAGTATGGTTTCAAAAATATAATACATCTACAATCAATGGTTATAATAATTCATACAAGGTTAATAAGAATCTAAGTGAAGTTCACAGATATATGTTTCAAAACAAGTTAATGCCTCTAGTGCATCTTATAAAGCAATCTAGGCACTATTGTGCTTATCATTTAATGCATGGAAATCATATAGATAATTTTTGGGTATTACAATAAAATATTTAAAATCAATGCATGATTGCAAAAATCCAATCACTAGCCAATCATAATAAAATTAATACAATTATAATTTCCAAACAAAGGAAGTTTATATTAATTGATCTAGGACCTTACAAGGGCACATCCCATCGATTGTATCCTTAAATATAAGACATAGTTGTTGAAACTATTCTAAAAATACAAAAACATTCAAAATATTCAAAAAAAATTATGACCTAAGCATGACATGATGGCTAGTTACACTCTTTACATATGTTATTTAGCACATTTTTGGTTGGTGGAATGTTATTTTTATATACACATGCATTTCATAGTATATAAGTGCAATGCAGGACATACAAATCATACATAGACACAAAGAAGTTGGATTCTCCTATACCTAGTGTCCACGTCAATGTTGGGGGGATATTAATCTATAGGTAACACTATCACATATTATATCTTTCTATGACCTTTTACCATGTTGAGTTACTTAGATTTATTACATATGTCTTACTAGTTACTCATATCTTACACAATACTACATGGATGTGCTACTTTTATATGCTTTGACATTAATATACATGGATAATGTAGACTGTTTTTCACTTGTTTTATGCTTCATTGATGTATTACTATTGCATTATAGGTTATTCATTGCTTCTCTATGGTATGTGGCCCCTTGGCCTTATTTATGACATTTTTTGCCCCTTGATTATGGTCATTGTCCTAATTTGATGTGAAATTCAATTTTACATTATTTGTGACATCTTCATGTCCATTGATTGTGGCCCTTAACATTTTTTGTGTGACATATTATGACCCTTGATTCTGGCCCATGGGCTTGTTTATGTGACATCTTTATGTCTCTTGATTGTGGCTATTGGCCTTATTTGATATGAAATATATTTATGCCTTATTTGTGACATGTACATGACCCTATTTTCACACTTCTAGCTTTTGTGTAGGCCACATGTATCCCTAAACATCCCTAAAGTAGTCCCATACCCTCATTTTGACATCTTAGCCCTTCTTACCTCATATTTTACCACATGGGCACTAGCACCATAATGGGGACAATAACACCATATGGTGTTATTGTCCTAATTTTGGTTCTATTATCCTTTCCCTCTTTTTTCCACAAATGGAAATATTTTTAAATCTTAGACCACCTAAGGTCAGCCTAGACCTATTTTAACACCTGCACAATCACAAACACCATAAAAATATGTATACATGAATTTTAGCCATCTAACCACTATATGGAAAAGATATGAAAATTACACATACAAAATTAGAGAAAGTTGTGCACAATTAAAGTTATCAATCCATGTTTTGCCCTAATTCTACATAATACCATTTACAACATTCATAAGCTCAGATTACACAAATTTCCAGTCTCAAGCACATTTAAATCACTCAATCAATAATCATATTAGCTTTACTTGCAATTTTAAAAACACTTAAGTGGGAAAAAATACATCGGTCTTGATCCCTCTTTAGAGTATTGGTATGTAGGCAACTCTCATCAGAACAGGGTGTAAAGGATGTCCAGCCTACCCACTAACAACACACTTTATTGATTGTATCAAATATATGCCATAGTAACATGGAGGATTAAGGTTTGATCATAAAATTAGTTAAAATAGGTCATATACAAAAATATATAACTTATGTGCACAAGAATAGTCTTGACAGACCCAGACACTAGTGCACCTAGAAGCTCAGAATAATTTTGCATAGAGGACACTACTAACAAAACAAAGACACTAGTGCCACATGAAACTAGTGTACAATTTGGATGTTACTATCCAAGAGGGTTTTTTACTCCTAAATCATGTTTATGACACTCAGACTAGCCTCTACCTCAGTTTTCAACCTCTAGATCATTCATCTTAGTCATTTTCTAGCTAAGTTGTTATTTACATTATTTATTACTATTTTTAGAAAGGTTAAATTAAGTAAATTCTATACCATATCAGTGGATGTATTTATTGCATATTTATACCTTGATTTATTATACTAAACTCTTTAATAATATAGAATTTACATTCATATAATTCCTGAAAGGTTAAAACATTTGGTGAACCCAACTTATTTTGAATATTTCACTAACCCTAACCCTAGATAACCCTAGGGTTAATGTTTATAACCTTCTAAGACCCACACTCAGATTTTAGATCCATATGGCTTCTAATTTTTATTTGATATAATCATGATAATAATGACAAAATAAGTTTATCACTTTTTTATGCAAAGTCTAATACTTTTATTTGCATGCTTATTTCCTTTAATTTATAATAAACTCAAAAAATACATAAACATATGTATACATGATGTTTTATATCAATTAAAATGTATGTAATATTTCATTCTATCTCTAGCATGCTATTTATCTCTTATGTAAAATTCAATTAATAAGAAAATCCTTACATACATAGAAGATTTAGTACATAAGCTAACAACTATGTTTCAAGTTTCAATGTCATATCTTATGCACATGAAATAATCTCCTTCTTTTACTCATCTCCATGAGGGTTATAGCTAATTTCCCTCTAAAAAAGTCCATGCTATCACTCTTCCATGAGATGATGTAACCTATACTATTTTTCCTAATTCCCATACTCAACTTATCCACACATCTCCCCTACAAGGTGTGTGCCTACATGTTCAATCATAAGAAACTAGGGTTTACACTTGTGAAAATATAAGGGATCAAATTATCAGTATGAGTAAAATAATATTAGAGATACAAAATAAAAATAAATTATTAAGTGAAAATGTCAAACTATTGACAAATCACATTACATGTACATAGTCTTTAGAATATGCTAGTGTTCATCATATATATACATCTACACCTAGAAAAGTTGTGTCTAACACTTTTTCATATCCAGATCATAAAGTAAAATACAATTCATCTATTATAAGTGATTCAAAAATATTAAAAGGGTCCAATAAGAGTTCATGTGAGATATTAAGGGAAATGATTAAAGCTAAGTTGATCAATCTACCTCCCTTACACCCAGTGAGGAGATTTAGATATTATTGTGCATATCATAAAATGCATGGGGACCAGACTGATTCATGTTCAACATTGAAAAGGAAAATACAACATATAATGGATACATATGACTCAAACAATGACACATAATCCAAAAAACATACAATGGCACATCTATAAATTAAAAAAGGGTTAAATTCATAAATAGTACAATAGTGGTTACCAAAGCATATCTCAAAATAAAAAAAGGTTCACAAAGTACAATTAGAACAAGAAATGGTATAGAAAAAATAGGTAAATCACGTAAAAGATGCAAATATACCTCTCTAAAATTAGGCTTAACTTTCAAAGTAGTATGGGTTTGGTCAAAAATATCTACAACAATTTGATTATCATGGTCAAAGTTTGGGCAAGCAGGCCCAAGACATTACTACTCCTATTCTAGTAGTTGATAATGTTGGTCTATAAGGTTTGGGATTTATTGAACATATTAAGGCAAATCATTCATAGATATAGTTTATCAAGGCAACAAGTCCAAGTACATAGGAAATGTTACAAAAAGAGTAAGAACTCAAGTTGAAAAGTTAAAATTAGGTTAAGCCAACAAGCATTTTCACAAGAAGCTTCTAGTAGAAGAGCCTCAAAAACATCATATGCATATAATAAGCATAGTTTCAAAGGGAAAAATGATAACCAATATTCTAAAGCACAATTCATAAAGGTTAACTACATAGTATGAGGCAATTCCTAGTGCTCATCTAAATACAATAAAAGTCAACACTAGCATTCCACATTATTATGATTATTATGATTTTGATGATGAACAATACTCATATTCATACTACAACACCATTCAAATACAACATAACAGCTACATTGCATGATTTATTACCATTTCTTTTTTTGATATAAGCCACATTGATAGTGAGTCTCTCATGAGACTCATTGGTTAATATTATTCCTCTCTACTTGTACATACTTTCCTTATTTCTTTCTCCTTGTATATAGTTTCATTTTCATGTTGCTTTACATAGCTTATATCTAGGAAATATAAAAACAATATAATATGTCAAAAACACAAAAACATTCATATATTTACTCAAAAAACATAAAATTATAGATTGTATGCATTTCCATGTTCACATCTCTTATATTTTCCAGACACTACATAGGCTACCTATCTTAATGTAGTTAGTTTTATCATACATACATGTTTCACTTATTCTTGTTGAGTGCTTGTAGATTACGTAAAAGATTCGAGTCCACCACACTGATCTAGATTTTCTACTATCTACCCACTAGGAGCATATACATAGATACATGACTTATTCATTTGACACATTCAGCCATTTGGGGGTACCCTATACATAATTTTGATTACTAAGATACATATTTGTAAACTATACATCAAATATTTAACATTGTTATATCTTGATATTGATCATGCTAAACTTACTCATATTTTTTGTCAGCTACTACTACTTTACACTCAATATATGTACATCCTAGATCTTACATAGATTTGTATTACATGTTCATTCATACTTTCATTTCTAGCTTTTATAGTTTAGACTTGATTGTGTCTCTATGCTTCTTCTATTCGAGGGTATTTAAATATGCCACTGTTGTATGGCTCTATGCAACTTGTTTTCACAGTATATATTCTTTGGACATGTGGCCATGTCCATATGTGTGCCTTCCTAATTGTGTATGTAGACATTTGAACGTGTCCTTCCATGTGGATCTAAGCCAAATTGCTTGTTGTTTATGTATGTGGACATTTGAACATGTCATTATAGCTTTCTTATATTTAGTGAAATGTGTTGTTGGACATGGAATAGGGCATGGTAAAATCATAAAGTATAATATAAAGACACATACGAAGTATATAATTTTATATTTTATATAAATTTTTGTATGTATTCGGCCTTATAAGCCTAATCGATTAATAAAAGAATGCAAAGAGTCTTTCCTTTTGTATCTCTAAAGGATGGAATGTGAAGAGACAACATATTGTAAAAGGCTATATATAATGCCTTTTTGTAATAGAGTTTTTATGATATGGTTTTCCTAATCTTTTTTTATGTATGGTTAGTGCACAATAAATACTCTATTTTTACTTAATCTATTTATCATAAATTATGATATTTCTATTTTGCCTCTTGTTACAACTGTGTTCTTCTTAACATGTATGTGTGAGTGTGGATGTAAATGATTCATTATAAATTTATAATGTCATTTATGGTTTCTATTTAGTCTTCACTGCATAAACTATCCCTATAATTAGCATTTTTTTAATATTTATAGGAGCCTATGCTAATAATGGTGTGGTGAGCATGGAACCATTTGGATTAAATATGCTGAGATGGATACTATGATAGAGAGATATAGAGAGATGGTTGGATGAGAGAATCTAAAATTTTATAGAAGTATGGAGAATTAGAACAACTGTGAAGGAGATAATCCAAAAACACATATATGGTGAAATCTATGAAATCATTAGGTGTGAGTTGCTTGGATTATTAATCATGTGCCTAGCTAGGTTGGAATACTATTTCTTCAACCCAAGGATGATCTGGGAAACAATTTAGGTGACAATTCAGGTGGAAGTTAATTCCTCAAATTTTGTTTTGTTTTAAATCTTCACCCATTAATTCCTTAAATTCTGTATTGTTTTAAATCTTGGAAGTCAAACCACTTAATCTCCCTCGAGATTGGTGACCTTCCACATCCTCCCCATGATTTCAAAAATGTGTATAAATGAATAGGTAACCCAAAATGTGAAGACAAACATCTTTTCCTAGAGATAAGCATATATTTTTATTGCGATCTTGAGTAATACTACATCTCTTCTCAGAGAATTCATTATTACTGTGTTATTTCTATGCTATTGAAATATTTATCAACTAGAACTTCTGAGTTTTGGATCAGTGGTATCAGAGCAGTTTGTCTTGAGAGTGTATGATCTCGAGGATGAGGTTAGGCTATAATAAACTTGGGTGGGAAGCAATAGAGCTTCTAAACTTTCCACCTATTCGCTCCAAATGACTTCAAATGGTGGATGACACTGAGACTCCAATCCTTTCAAGGAAATGGTAAATGAAGCCCTCCAATGGCAACAAGCACAGATGCTATAACAATTTTCCCAAATTCTTCAAACTCTTTTGATGGGAAATTCTAGCTCTATGGCTACACTTCTTGGCTCCTCATCTAGGGAACATCCTGTCAGTGCCCCAACACCCTTCAAGTACAGGTAAATTTTGATATTCCCACATTTGAAGGCAAAATCAATGTTGATGCAGTTGAAAATTGGTTGGATCAACTGTCTTCCTACTTCTCTGTAAATAAGTTCACCGATGGAGAAAAGATCACTTTTACTCTTTTTAAATCATCATTACCCATGAAAAATTGGTGGGAAGTGTATAAAAAGAGGTTCAGTACAGATGTCATTGGCCTTGAGGTGGAACCTACCTGGGATGATTTTGTGGAAGTAGTAAAAGAAGAATACTATCCCATCAGAGCATATGATGATCTATACATACAGTGGCAACAACTTCACCGAGGCAAGGACCAATCTGTTCAAGTTTACACAAACACTTTTCATTCTTTGTCTGCAAGATTGGGCATTCAAGAAAGTGAGAAACATAAAACTCTCAAATATCATGGTGGACTATAATGGTACATACGAGGGGAAATGGAACTCTTCAATTTGGAAACCCTCGATGAGGCATATAAGTTTGCAGTGAAGATTGAATAGAAGAATGGTAGAAAGAATATGGAGATTCAACCCTCAAAATGGAAAAGTGACAAGGTCAAACATGAGGTCAAAATTAGAAGCAGAAGGAGTTTCAGGATAAGAAATCCCAGAAGGGGAAGGCGAGAAAATGGTGTGATTACCACAAAATTAGAACTCACTCCAAAGAAGAATGTCGAGCCATCAAGTCACTGCTCTCTGAGTCACAATACTCGACATCTACTACTCTATCTCATACACAACCCATAGTCAAAGAGGATGAAGAATAAATTATAGATGTTAGCCTAAAACCATCGTCGCCTCATCATAGACCCATGAGGAAAGACTAGATGACAAAGAAAGATTGTTTCACTCTAAATTATGGGTAAAAGGTAAGCCTCTGCATTTCATTCTTGATAGTGGGAGTCAAAAGAATTTAATCTCAACTAAAGTTGTGAAAAGTCTAAATCTATCCATGAAGCCTCATCCAAAGCCCTACAGTATTAGATGGTTGAGTCCAGGGAGAGACCTTCATGTCACCCATCAATGTCTTCTTTCATATGCTATAAAACCATTCCAAGATGAAATCTTGTGTGACGTGGTCAATCTAGATGTTTGTGATGTACTCCTTGGTCAACCATTCATGTATGAGTGACATAGAATCTATGAATCAAAAACCCAAATGATCACCCTCACTCTTGGAACACAATGCTATAGGGTACTAGAGGTACCACCTCCCACATCTATCTCCCTGATTAGTGATAAGTAATGCAAGAGATTGGTGGAGAAGACAAAGTAATTTATTCTCATGGTGGTCAAACCATAGAAATCCAAGAAGGCCAATGTTACAGCCCTGAATAAAATCTCTATGAATAATCGCTACCCTCTCCCTAGGATTGATGACCTACTAGACCAGCTCTGTGGTGCAAATATCTTCACCAAAATTGATCTCAAATTTAGTTATCACCAAATTCCCATCAATCCCACTGATGTCTGGAAGACTGAATTCATATCTAAGGAGGGGTTATTTAAATGGTTGGTTATGCCTTTTGGCTTAACTAACACACCTAAAACCTTCATGAGGATGATGGATGACATCCTATGACCCTTCACCAACTCATTCATGGGTGTCTACTTAGATGACATACTCATCTATAACAAAACATGGGAAGAACATTTGCAACATGTTCGTAAGGTGCTTCAAACTCTTTGGGAGCACAAGTTGTATGCAAATCTTGACAAATGCACATTTGGGATGACACCAATTCAGTACCTTAGGTATGTTGTGAATGAGGAAAGGGTCCATATTGATCCAAAAAATATTTGGGTTATTTGAGAATGGCCCACACCAAGGACCCTCATAGAGCTTTATAGCTTTTTGGGTCTTGCAAATTTCTACCACAGGTTTGCTCTTGGATTTTCACATGTTGCTTGGTCACTAACCCAAGTGACTAAAGGAGGAACTAAAGCTACATTTTAGTGGGGTAAAATACAATAAAGGACATTTGAGAATTTGAAGAATAAACTCTACTTAGCCCCTGTTCTTGCCTTGCTAGATTTGCATCAACTATTTGAGTTGATGACAGATGCATCTGAATATGCCATGGGAGCTATCATCATGCAACATGACCATCCTATTGCATATCATAGTGAAACTTTCACTGATATAGTCAGGAAATATCCAACATATGATAAGGAGCTCTATGCCATTGTGCAAGCCTACAAATAATGGAAACACTACATCTTGGGGAAAGAGGCAGTCATCCACACTGACCACAGACCATTAGAATTCATCCAAATGTAAAGCAAACTATGAAATGAGAGGCAGCAGAAGTGGGCCACATATATTTAGTAATTCCACCTGATAATCAAACACAAAAAGGGGAGCTCAAATATAGCTACAAATTGTCTAAGCTGCCCACCAATTACTGTACTCACAACAGTTCTTGACCTGTGTGGACATGAGACTGCCACTTGGGGTGCTTTGTATGAAGCAAATCTGACCTTTGATGATACATATTAAGTGCTTCAAAAAGGTGAACATGTTTCTAATTTATATTTTCAAGATAATGTCCTCTATCATATGGGGCACATCTGTGTTCCAGTTGCAGAGCAATAAAAGATGATATGAGAAGCACACTTCAGTAGGACAGTTAGACATTTTGGTATCGAAAAGACATTTGCAATTCTTTAAAAACACTTCTACTAGCCCCATATGTGAAAATATATGGAAAGATATCTCAAATCTTGCACCCCATGTGTAATAGCCAAACCAACAAATAAGAAGCAAGGATTGTACATGCCATTGCCAGAATCAACCAAGCCTTGGGAATCCATCTCAATGGATTTTCTCTTAGATTTGCCCACTTCAAAACATGGCAAGGACTATATTTTTGTGGCAGTTGATCATTTTTCAAAAATGGCTATCATGATTGCTTGTAAGAAAAATATATCTACTGAGGAAACTGCTCAACTATATTTTAGTCATGTATGGCTCCATTTTGGTCTCCCCAAGTCCATTGTCTTAGATCGAGATAGTAGGTTCTTGAGCATCTTTTAGTCCACTCTATGGAAGATGATGGATACTAAGTTGATGAAGTCCACAGCCTTCCATCCACAGACTGATGGTCAGACAGAGGTGGTAAACTGATTGATTGTTCACATGATTCAGATGTATCACTTCAAACATCCATGCACATGGGATGAGGGACTTCATTTCATACAATATGGATACAATTAGACACTGGACAATTTGACCAAGCATAGTCCATTCCAAGTATGTTTTGGGTTCCAACCCATGGCACCAATTGATATAGTTGTTCCATTTTCACCATGGAATACACACCTCATGGAAGATCTAAGGTAGCAAAAGCAACAAATATTATTAACCAAATACAACACATCTAGCAACAAGTTCATGACATCCTAGAGAAGATGAATCAAAAGTATAAGCAATGTCATGACAAACATAAGATTGCACACCATTTGCTATGGGTGACAAGGTTTGGTTACAAATTTAGAAGGAATGACTTGCAGGCCCACACAAAAAGATTCAACCTCTGTGATATGGTCCATACACCATCACCAAAAAAGTTGTAGAAAATGCTTTTGAGTTGAACCTACTAGCCTACCTTAGTTTGCATCTAATATTCAAAGTGGAGCTCCTCAAACCATATCACGCACCCCTATTAGACACTTCAATTGTAGTAGAACAAATAGACATTGATGAGCTTGATCCATAGAGTTTTTCTCTAGTGGAAGAGGATCAAATTGTGGATACCTGGATGAAGACAACAAGAGGATGCTCTATTTTGCTTTATCGAGTGGTCAATAGGGGCCAGCTTAGCCACCAAAGTGAGTGGCTCACAGAGAATCAAATCAAGACACAACTACCACACCTGATGGGGAACCTTGATGCAATAGGGACCATTTCTTTTCAAGGAGGGAGGAATGATCTGGGCAATAATTTAGGTGACAATTTGGGTGGCAGTTAATTCCTCAAATTTTGTATTGTTTTAAATCTTCACCCATTAATTCCTCAAATTATGTATTGTTTTAAATCTTGGAAGTCAAACCACTTAATCTCCCTTGAGATTGGTGACCTTCCACATCCTCCCCATGCTTTCAAAAATGTGTATAAATGAAGAGATAACCTAAAATGTGAAGAAAAACATCTCTTCCTAGAGATAAGCATATATTTGTATTGCGATCTTGAGTACTAATACATCTCTTCTCAGAGAATTCATTGTTACTATGTTATTTTTATGCTATTGAAATATTTATCAACTAGAACTTCTGAGTGTTGGATCAAAGGAGGATAAAGCTTATAGTTTGGACAAAAGGAAAATTAGATAGACTATGTAACATAGATACAAAGTGGTATTGAATAGTATATTATTAGATGAAGACTACATTTGATGGCTATATTACTAAGTTTGTAGTGCAAGGATACATAGCTTTTGAGATTGCACAAGACTAGTTTATTCAAAGAATCAAGGATTTTTTTTTGTATAAACTACCTATGTTGATAAAAATGTTGGTTATAGAAAAGGCCATGGTGCCTACTCTAGCCAATATGGAATAGTCACTTCGAGCACCCATGAAGGTGCACACAGGATGAAGTGAATGATGAGGAATTGAGTAAAATAAACTTGAACCTAATCCTAGAAAATGGAAGGTGAAAATTCTTAGAGTGAGAAGAAAATTCTAGGACTAGAAAGGGAACTATAATAGCAGAGAAGGTGGAATAAAGAAAGAAACCTAGAAGTAACTACAAATAGGATTAGAAGTATGGAAGAAGGTGCTAGAGATGGATAGATGAAGGAAGAAGATAATGGAGATTAGGAGATTATTATAAGTAAAGGGTGCATAGAGTATTTAAAAGGTCCCTGTGAAGAGGAGGATGTAGATCGTAATGATGCAGATAAAGAAGAAGAATAACAAGAGGATGAACATAGGCTAGCAATAAATTAGTTAGAGGGTAGAGGTAGATTACAGTTAATAAAAGGGTTTTTATCTAGGCCTAGGAAAGAAAATTCCTTGGAAGAAGTTAGATTTAAATGCATAAATATGGCAGGTTCAAGTTGAAAATTAACATAATTTTAAAATAAGTCATTTAATTCAAGAGTACACATCCCCTAACCTAATTTATTATTTGATAGAATAATAAGTGTAAGAAAATAGGTGGATACAAATTGGTTTTATTCCTTTACATATAACTTTGGAAAGTCAAGTTAAAAAACAAAGCAGATAATATATAAAAAAGTTAATAGGGAGCAATCAACAGTATGCAACTAGTATTGCGCTATCACATAAATTCATAGTCACCACTATACAGATACCTTCAGTCATAATTTCTACCATTCAACAACCTATCATAATAACTATAATTGTTCCCTCTATGTCATTGACTGTATGAATGCTTAATTCTTTAATGCCCTATGATGGGTCTATAGACCTAGAGAAATATCTAATAACTTGTGACATGAAATGGAATGTTAGATGAATAACAACAGATGACATTAAGAAATGTGAAATCATAGGGGATTTATCAAGATGAGCCATATAGTTCATTTATAAGAGGGATGTAAAAACCTTGGACCTTGTATAAGTTAAAAATCCACTGATAATATAAATTAAAGAGATCCACAAGCGAAACCATCTAGGATTTAAATGAGATTTGACAAATATTAGGACAATAAATTATAGAATATGATCAAATATTGTTTGACGTCATGAAAAAAATTGAATTCATTCTATAGGACAAATACAAGGTTACTTGGTTCGTAGAAAGATACAACCAAGAATTAGATTTTCCATTGCACATATTTAGTATCTAACTAAAGCTGATGCTCGGTTTGCTTCCTTACAAGTAGAGCAAGTAGAGGACTATGGGGATGCCCCCATAACTAGTTCTAAAGTTAAGACAAAGATAGATGCATTCATGAGAAGAATAGATGAGATGCATGAAAAAGATAAGCCTAAACTAGGCCTATGGTGCATAGAGTGCAGATGAGAAGGACATCATATGAATACCATGAATTTTATAGATATGCAAGGTAGTAGGGCATAAAAATCTAAGTGCCATATGTTACAACACCACATAAAAAATTGTAGTGCTTATTTTATAATTTTTATAAATCCACAAACTATGATGAAAGGAATTACCAAACATTGCAGGAGTTGAAGGAAGATATTACTAAGAATGTCTCTATAGTTGAAGCACAACAGGCACCAAATGTGAAGCAAGTGATTATAGGACCATAAGTGGAGATGACTAGTACAACTCAAGGTATTCTAGTATGTATGCCTTCATCACCTGAATATCAGATGCCTTCATCACCACAATTTCAACCATAGGGCATGTCAAGATGAAATAATACATAATCTCCATCATATCAATATTCTAGTTAGTATACACAACTTTAGACCAACATGAACCTTCAAAAATAGTAATCAAATTAGGATTTGATTTTACCTTAACACTAATATGTGGGGTATGACATACACACAAGACAATAAGGAAGGTATGCTGGATAATAATAACAAGGTTGGGGATACCAACATAATAGAGGAGGCTATAAAGGGGGATATACGGGTAAATATCATGGAGGATATAAAATGGTCATAATAATGATAATATATAATCTCAACCATATATGTGATGTTATCTATGTTTTACACACAACCATTATGCGAAGAATTTCCTTACTAACTCATAAAGATAAGTCTACTATGTATACTACATACTCAAAAAGCCAACATCAAATAGAAGATTGTTTGGTATTGGATAAACAAAGGAAAGAGAAACCAATATGCAATATAAATATGATTAATGCATAGCCAAAGGAAAATGCATTTGTGCAAGTAGTCACCCAACAACAAAGAACTAACCAAGGGTTACCACCTTTAGAAATACTCTTGGATTAGGGCATTTTAAAAGTGCACTAAAATAAATATCCTAATCTCACTACGAAAAAGAATTTGATGTATCAAACTACATAGGTCTTGTAAGAGATCTAAAAATAACCAAATTTTGAAGGTGATACCACAAATATTGATGCTCGAATGTATGGACAAATTATCAGGATCATGAGATAAGAGGGTGTTGTGACTACTTTGATAAACCTGATAAAGTTACTTATTATATTGTGTAATGAGGATATATTCCAAAATATCACTAATATCCTATATAATCATCTAGAGTGCACATAATGAGGTCAACAATGTATTGATAATGTAGTTTGGTATGTTAAAACCAAGAAACCTTAGGATGTTGATTCTTAAATGGATATTGATTTGGTTGGATATGAAATTCTAAATATAGTATTTGATTTTAGTAGTACAGTCAATATAATTACATGATCAACTTGGGAAGCCATTGGTCGATTGACCTTAAGCTACAGTCTAGTTACTCTTAGTCTAGTGGATTATGGTTGGGTCAAGCCTATTGAAAGGTTAGAAGATGTTAAAATTAAAGTGACTAAACTCAGCTTGTGAGGAGATTTTGAATTCATCAACATGAAGATAATGAAGACTCATTATCCTAACTTAATCAATAAAAAATGGGATTACAATGGCCAAATAACCATCAATATTAAACATAACTAGTTATGAGCACATCAAGGGGATAAAATTCTAGTCATACCCCTAAATAAGTTTGAGTAAAAACTATACATTATCCCAAATGAGCTAGAAGTACCTTATACCTATGGGATAATAGTTGGTTTAAAGTTGGTGCATATGAAAGGCAAAATATTTTTCAATATGTAGAGTATCAAGCTAGGAAACTGCACACTACACAACAAGAAGAGTAACCAATATATAAACTTGTTATAATAAAGTCTCTAGCTAAGCATGTTCATATAGAAGAATGTGTTTCTCCATCAATGCATTCTTTGACAAATTCTGAAGTTGAATTTGTGTATAATATAGGTGAAACAATGATGGATTACATAGAGCCTACTCACAAGGGTGTTATATCATGGAACTCAATATTTGTCCATAAGTGGTGACTCAGACACTCACATGTTGAACTAGGATCATAGAGATCATGAGTTATAAATTTTGTGTAGTTTACTACAGAATTCTAGATACATCAATACTTTGTGACTGAGGATCTTAATCCATTTATATTGAGGCTTGAACACCATATATTAGAGGTGTGTCAATGGGTTAGTGCACTCAATTATGTAGTATAAAAAACTAATGTGACTTGGTGGGCAGTCCATAAAAATCCATAAATTCATTGGGAAGAAGCATGCAAATTTTTGTGTGTAAGATTTCAACTACAACTACTAGATACTATCAAATTAAAATGGCCTTTCTTTTAAGAATTTCAATGCCATGAGTTTTACATTCATTAGTGTGTGGCTATGGAATACATAGGGAGTAGAGTTGAGATATTGGGGGTACATCTTCAACCACACCTTAACAACTTTTCCAACAGCTTGGTATATATACCAAGAGCATAGAAGATAAGACAAGCATTAGGTGCAAATTTAACAAGATTTCATTCAAAAATTTGTGTTCAAATATGATAATCCATTGGTGCATAATGCCTTAAATAAAATCAAAATATTTCTATATCATGGATGAGTAGGATATTTAAAAACTATAATTGAAACATCATCACAACAAGAGGTTGTACAAGATTTTAATTTAACACTATATAATTATAAATCTAGCCAACAAGTATAAGATCTTGTCAAACCATGTAATAGATTAAAATATGACCTGACATAGTCCAATGATAGTGATGAAGATCTAGATCTAAAAGGTTCATTTGAGCCAAAATGAGAGATTGAATCAAACCTAGTTCAAAGTGTAGAGCAATTGGAAGTAGAAAGACGATGGAAAATAAACATTCTATAGTGAGAAGATAGGCACATTCTACAAGATGCTCTACCTAATGCATATAAAAAGATATATTAAGAGCCCTTGTGAAAGATTGAGGGGAACATTGGAATTGATTCCATTCCTAATCTTGCAATGGTGAGTAAATTTTATAGGTCTTATAACTTCCAAGGGACTACCAAAATGTATTCCCAACCAATTCTTATAATTAAAAGGTATATATCTATAAAATTAAAAGAGTGCACTTGATCCGTTTAGAAACAACCATATAGATTAAATCCTAACATGAAAATAAAGGTAAAAGTTGAGTTGGATCAAATGCAATAAGATAGAATCATATATCTAATAGAAATGGTAGATTGGGTAAGCCCCATAGTGGTGCATCCAAATAAAACTCAAGAGATATGAGTTTGTGTGGATTACTATGTACTCAATGATGCCTGTATAAATGATATTTTTCCAATACCATTTATGGATGAAGTCCTTGAAGCATTCATAGGACATGAAGTATACTTCTTTATAGATGGATTTAGTGGGTACCACAGATTCCAATCATAATAGAAGATCAATCCAAAACTACATTTTTTTATTGAATGAGGGTCATTTGCATACAAGGTAATGCCTTTTGGATTAAAAAATGCACATTTTGGCTTTTCTAGATCTGTACTAACTGCATTAAAAGATTTCATTCATGATTTTATAGAAGTGTATTTAGATGATTGGGCTATTTTCTCTTTGCATAAACATATGCCGAATCTATGATTGATGATATAACAATGTTGAACATTGCATATTGCTCTAAATTTAAAGAAATGATTGTTTTTCACACCTTTTGGTGTTATTCTGAGCCATGTAGTATGCATATGTGACATTTTAGTTGACCCAACTAAGATTGTTTTTATCATAGGGATGTCACCTCCTATTAACTAGACTAAAGTGTACACATTTCTTGGTTATACAAGATATTATAGGAAGCTTGTCAAAGGGTAAGCAACTATATCTATGCCCATGAGAAACTACTACACAAAGATATAAAATTTGAATGGATAGTAGAATGCCAAGAAACATTCATTAAGCTAAAATAAAGGATCATAATAACACTAATTTTAGTCTTTACTGATTAGAAGAAGCCATTCCATGTGAATGTAGATGCCTTTGGTACTGTATTAAGATCTGTCTTAGCATAACTAGGTGAAGGTAGACTCAACCATCCAATACATTTTACTAGCAGGAAGCTATCTATAATTGAGAAGAATTATAGTACTACTGAAATGAAGGATTTATCCATGGTTTTTACATTACAAAAGTTTTGGCATTGCTTATTAGCTATACCATTTGAGTTTTATGGATCACTAGGCATTACAATACCTAGTTAATAAGACAATGTTGGGAGGATGCATATCTAGGTGGATTATTATATTTCAATAATTCCAATTTTGAGTTAGTGTCAAGCCAGGCTGAGAAAATGTTGGGCCGGATCACCTAAGTGACGAGTGTCATCTAACTCCTCATTTAACCAATATTCAATTGGTGTCTTATCAACCAGGGCTGGTGTCCAAAGCTATCTGTAGTAAGGTATGGGATGGTAGATCTAGAAGTCTGATTATGAGGGTGTTTGTTGATCCTATTCTAATTTTGACTAAACAAAGGAATACATCCTAAATTACTTGATTCACACTTTTGATAAAAAAAGAAAGAAATCAAATCAATCCACTCCTTTGCTAGAAGTAAAAGATCAAACTCCTATTTTACATTTGCAGGGAAAATAAATTCACACTCCTACTTACGAAAGGAAATTTGCTTCACACTTCTGTTGTAAAAGAAAAGATACATTGCATAGAAAAGAAATGAAATAAGAAAATGCTCTTTTTAAACTATGAATTTGTTTTGATATTTTTATAAATAAATGCAAATAGTAACAAGATTCTAACTAATAAAATAGAACATAAATACCATACACAGTTCCTGGTTCCAAGGAGAGTGGGCCCTTGCTCCTCTCAGACTTAGGGACAAAGCTTAATTAGTGCTAGAAACTTGAAGTATTAATTCATAGAAATGAAATAATTACAGTTGGATTGAAACCTATATGCTTATCTAATTCTCAATACTCTATTTTTTCCTTTTCTAAAAATCTATTTGTTTTAAAAAATATCTATTATTCTATCATAGTCTTACACTTTATACTAATATAATTAACTCAAAATAAGATGCAAAGAAATAGGATTCTTTAGTCGATCCATTCTTCTAAAGATAGGAGATTAGATTCCTAAGAGATCCAATTATTTTGATGAAGTAAATATCCTATCCTATAATAGTTTGAAAATCTGATTATATACAAATTTATCAAAAGCAAGTCCTTCAAAATAGTAGGCAGTTATTTTACTTATTTGATTCTAGCTGGAATGGTTCTTCCCTATCCTATTTGGTCTCCAGCTTCCCGTTGTCCTTACAAAATTCTTGATACTGACCCTACGAAGTTCATAGAAATGAGCCTAAAAAGTCCATATAAATAAGCCTACAGAGTCCATAGAAACAAGCCTACAGAGTCCATAGAAATAAGCCTACAGAGTCTGTAGAAACAAGCCTGCAGAGTCCATAGAAACAAGCCTTCAGAGTCCGTAGAAACAAGCCTGCGGAGTTCATAGTTCTGCTGGATGGATATCAAAATAGAATGTTCACTGTACATCACCTATGTCTTCTTCCTGAGCATTATTCACACAAAAGATCACTAAAAGATGTTGTATATTAGACATTAATGACAAAGTAAAGATTCAGTATTTGGTTTAATATAAACAAGACAAATATCTATTTTCCATGTAATAGCTATATAAGAATCTAAGATTTGTATAAGATAATATCCTTTGAGAGATGATTTGAAGGAAATAACATGTCAATAATGAGCCATATTTTGAGCTCATCATCTCCCCCAAGCTTTACCTTTTGCAAGTCTCCTTACAAACATGTATTAGCATTCATAGCTCTGGCTTCTGCTTTCTACACTCTGACTCAAGTTATATTCATCAAACTCATCTATTATATGTGTATCTAAATTGCTGGTAAATCCCTGATGTGTTTGAATGATTTGTTTCCATATACTAAATTATTCTTCTGATTGTGGAGCCCAACTCTACCATCCTAGAATCTGTATGATCAGCAAAGGGGGTCTATATCTCATGCCAATCCATTTTTGTTCTCCCCCAGAGTTGATTATCTCTATTAAAAATTTTAGAATTGAGGATGCTCTCCTCATACTACATCTTAAGTTATTTGGGGACATGACTTCTCACCTTTTAAGAGGCACTGAAAGTTGGTCCCATCTATTTACACTTGTAATCACTACTGAGTCAAAATTATGTCTTGGAAACAAATCAAAAGAAATAGTACAATTATATAGAGCCTATAAATAATTTGTTTTGACTTCATCATTTAAAAAAACACAGTGAAAATTCTATTTAGTCAATCTGGGAATAGGAAAGGCTGGTCTGACACATAATCCTGTAGTCTTAACATAATTTATATAGTCCTCAAATTTACCTTTTCATGCTATCTGATTTTTGAATGTAGAATTTAATGCTCTCAGTTGAACTTCTCTTACATGGAGATTTATCAAAAACTTATTGAGCTCATGATCTCCTAGAATCAAGTCATGCAAATAAAATTCAAAAAGCAAATCTTGCTGATCAGGTTCAACACTATAGGAAATTTCCAAAAATGTTGTTGGCTGCAAAATTTTATAAGGAAGATGACAGGAGATCTGCAGAAGCTACCATCTGTAAAATTGTATAAATAAAAATAGACTATATGTGGGAGAAGGATTCCTACATGCCAAAAGAGTTTCTCCTAATTTTCATGAATCCTACAAATTTTCTTCTAACTCTTGGATTTAGCCTCTAATTCTTTATTTTCATTTTCCAAGAGTTTGTTTGAAGAAGTTGCATCTTTGTTTTTCTATTTAAGTATAGAATATTCTTTTTCAATTTGATGTAGTATTTGCAAGGAAGGAATACCTGGATCACTTGTTTGACCACCATGGTCAACAAATATTTTAGGGGAAAAAAAGTGCAACAGTAGGTGCTTCAGAAGAATTCACCAAATTCTGCAATCTCTTATTTTCCTTATTCAAACTTTCTACATATAGCCAAAGATCAATCTGTTCATCTTCATGTTCTTTTATTATTTCCTTTAACCTGTAAATTTTTGTAGCATGATCAGCAAATAATGTATCTAATTTTTGTACCAAATATTAGTTGAGATGGTCCTTTTCTTGCAATTGACTAATCAAGGCACCAATGTTAGCTGTTTGTTGCTATTTAAGAGCCTGAGCTTGAGAAAGCTACAAAGTTAGCTACATAATAGGATTATTTAGATTTGATGATTCACCTTTCTCATTGGTACATACAATTTTCCCTTTATCCATTGCAGTTTCAACTGGAACAGGTGGTTGTTTTGCCATACTTAATTCCTTTGCCATGTGTGGCTCTTCCTCTAGATTTGGCTCCTCCATTATGATTGGAGAATTCCTTTCAAAAGGAGTTTCTTCAATATCTATAGGTGCAGGAATATTCTAATGTATGGGGGAATGAGACACTATTTTAAGACTATCTAAAATATATGTAACTTCTTATTCATCTTCTTCTGTTAAAATAAGCCTTCTCCTTCTTTTAGTTACTCTTTGAACTACACATGGTTGATTTTAATTCTGAACTACCAAAACCTTGGTCTTCTCAAGTTCTGTAGTAAACTTCCATCTCAATTTTATTCTTTCTATCAAAGGAACTAGTTGTACTACAGACTCATAAGGTTCTTGTGGAGACCTTGAAATTTTAGGGTTTTGAGACCTTGTGATTCTTCTTGAAGAAGAAGGGATTTCTGTGGAGATTATAGTCTGAGATTGTTTTCTTGGGGTTATATTCTCAACTGATGGGGCAGGTAGAGATGAGTGTTCCTATGGTACATTTGTGGTTTCTTGTGCTATATTATTCTAAAATTCCTCCCAGATCTCTTGACCTTGCTAAAGGAAATGATGCTAGATAATAAGCTGAATAAGGCCATGATGCCTAAGAGTAGCAGTAGGGGTTGTAGACATGACTTGCAGAGCACCATAAAAGAAAGATGGGAGGTTAATTTTGTACTAAGGGTTTTATCTCCCATGCTTAAGATGTATTAACATTTTCATGGCATCTCCCCCTAAAAGATTGTGTTTCCCTTCACAAATGATATATTTAAGTACCCACTTGGCTACAGATTTCCAAGGTTCAAGAAGTGAATTCCTTTTAATCCCTTTTGATTTTCCCTTGGAATCTACTAGAGATAAAGTTCTGGTCTACTTAGTACCATTAAATTGATTGATTAAATCACTAAATGAAACTCTACTTGTAGCTCTCATTCCTTCTTCTAGAACTTGTATAATTTGGCTTATGATTTGAGTTGTAACAGGAATAATAATGCATTTCACAATTGAAAATTCAGGGGTGAGATTGGTAATAAATTCACTTACCATTATTTTGTTGAAACCCTGGAGCTTTTCAATGAAAGGTAGCCAGCCATTGGCTCTGAACACTACTATAGAAGCTTTGTCTTTATAAAACTTTGCTAGATCCTTCAGCGCTGATCTTGTCTTCTATCCCATTGTTATGCGAAGTTACAGTCAACTTGGTTCCTTTAACTTTAATTAAGGTGTAGACTAGTCTTTTATTGAATTTAGTAGGCAAAAGGCTCTGAGGATCAATTTATATTGAAGTCTATAGAAAGGAAATGGTTCATTTAAAATGCTATAGCTGCATGAGTTCATAGTGATGTAATACAGTTAGGCGCCACACATTTCTACGGAGTTTGCCAACTGTTTGATCTCATTAATACAAGTCATGTGAAATGATGACATGTCATATTGATGATGATAGTGATTCATTACTTCATTTAAAAAAACCCCTTTTTATGATGTCCCATCATTATGGTACTTGATGACTCAATTGATGATATCAAAGTTGCACACTTATCCATGCACCTTTGGTAGCTTCATTGCATGCTTTTTCATTATGGCATGTGTCATTCCATTTCAAAAGATTTAAATCTAGGTCATCTCAGAAGAATAGGGTCTTAATCAAATCGAAGATAATTAGTCAACTAAACATAGAGAAATGAAATATATGTCTTACTTTAAACTTAGATGTTATCCTTTGCTTACCACATGTCCTACACAAATAGGTTCGTATGGATTAGTTTACTACACAGAGATGACCAATTATAGTGTCATGATGAGATTTATAAATTTAGTTTTTGCCCCTTGGCCAGCCATTGCTAGTTTTCTAGCCAAAACCCTTTTTGCAATGCATAGCCAGCCAACAAGCTAGTTTTCTGGGCATGCATTGTCAATAGCGTCCCTTGAAGGATTTTCACTATTGTTTTTTTTACTGGATTATCAAGGAGCATGTTTACTGGAAGTAGAGCTTTCCAAAATAGCTACTTGATCCCTTAATTTTTGAATAAGTTCATCTTTATTGAGAGGTTTTTGATAGAGCTTGAACCTATGTCCATTGACTAACAGATCTCTTCTACTGTCATCAATAGGTATTAGCTTAACAGAACCATTTTCATAGACCTCTTCAATATCATAAGGTCCCAACCATCTTGTTTGTAGTTTTCCTTTGAACAGTTGAAATTTAGAATCAAATAACAGTGCCCAATCTCCTTTCTAAAACTTTTATTGCTTGATTTGTGCATCATGCCAAACTTTTCGTTGATGTTGTACCAGTTCAATTCTTTGTAGTGCTTCCATCCTCATTTCATCAAGTTGATTAAACTGTAGGAGTCTTGCTTTCTATATTTCTTCTAACTCAATTCCTACTTCTACAGCTATTTTCAAAGTTTGTAATTCAAATGCAAAAGAGAATAAAGGCTTCTTACCATAAACCAATTCATAAGGTGAAAATCTAGTTATTTTTTTCTAAGTAGTATTATAGGCCCAAACATCTTTTGGTACCTTATCTAGCCCAATCCTTTCTACTAGAATTAACAACCTTGGTTAAAATGGTTTCCAGTTCTCTGTTGGTGACTTTAGTTTATCCACTTGCTTGTGGATGGTAGGGAGATGTTTTTCTATGTTGAGTTTGATACACTTGCATAAAATGCTTTATCATGTTTGACATGAACTACAATCCTTGATCTGAGACTATCTCTCTTGGAGCACCAAATCTTTGCATGATTTTAAAATATGAGAAATTAGCTACCATCTCCTCTCTTGCATGAGTTAATGCTTCCACTTTTGCCCACTTGGTCACGTAGTCTGTAGAAACTAGAAGATATTCTTTTCCTCTGGAAGGAGGATCCACTGGACCAATAAAATTAATTCCCCATTTCTCAAATGGTTCTAAGACCAATTGAGGATGAGGGTGCAGGGGCATCTCTATTGAAAGAGTAGGCTGTCTAATTTGTTGACAAGCATCATAGTGTCTGACATATCTTTTTACTTGTTGTTGAAGATGAGGCCAATAATATCCTATTCCCAAGATTTTACGTACGGTTCTTTGAGTTGAGTAATGGCCTCCTCCTAGTTCATCATGACAAGCTCTGATGATATCATAAGCTTCACCATTTGTCACACACCTGTGAAACACATGATCAGGTCCGAGTTTAAATAATATTCCATTAATCCCATTTAAAAGAAGAACTTTCTTTGATTAAACAATTTTTTTCTTTTTGTGAAAAGTGTAGAGGAAACTTCCCTATGGCAAGGTAATTGGCTATATCAGCAAACCACAGATATTGTGTTGAAATAACAAATAATTATTCATCTAGAAAGTCATCTTCCACTGGTTCTTCTTCACCTATAGTGTTGATTTTTGACAAGAAATTAACAACCACATTAGATTTCCCTAGTTTGTCTATAATAGTAACATCAAATTCTTGTAAGAGCAATAGCCATATAATAATCCTACCTCCTACAATTGGTTTATTGGTAAGATATCTTATAGCTGAATGGTCTGTACAGAAAAATACCTTGTAGCCTATTATGTAGTGTCTAAATTTGTTCATTGCATAAATTACAGCTAAGAATTCCTTTTTAGTTGTGGTGTAATTTCTTTCAGTAGATGTCATGTTTTTGCTAATATAATATATAGCGTACATATTAATTTATTCATCCTTTTGTCCAAGAACTACTCTTAATGTTGTATTGGAAGCATCTATGTATATATGGAATGGCTTGGTCCAATTTGGTCCTCTTAATACTGGAGTAGTAACAAGTTTAGCTTTTATGGTTTCAAAGGCCTGCTAGCAACTATCATTCGATTCGAATGTACTATCTTTTGTAAGCAAGGCAAACATAGGGGCAGATATTTGGCTAAACTCATCTATGAAGTGTCTGTAGTAACCAACATGTCCTAAAAAACTCTTAACTTTAGTTTATGTTTGTGGAATGGGCAAATTAGAAATTGTTTTAATTTTCTCTGGATCTACCTAAATGCCTTTTGCAGAAATATGGTGTCCCAAGATTATTCCTTCATCCATCATCAATAGATATTTCTCATTACTCAAAGATAATTGATGTTCCTCACATTTGATCAATACTCTTTCCAAGTTGGTAAGAGCTTTTTCATAAGTTTCACCATAAACAGTGAAATCATCCATATATACCTCAACACAATCATTTATAAGGTCAGAGAAGATTGCCATAACTACTCTTTGGAAGGTTGTTGGAGCATTACAGAGTCCAAATAGAAGTAATTAGTAAGCAAAATTTCCCCAAGGGTAGGCAAATATGGTTTTATCTTGATCTTCAACTACTATCATTATCTGGTTATACCCACTAAACCCATCCAAGAAAGAAAAATATTTCTTTCCTGCCAAGTTATCAAGAACTTGATCAATAAAAGGTAAAGGAAAGTAATCTCTTAATGTTGCCTTGTTTAGTTCTTAATAATCCACACATACTCTTAACTTTCCATTTTTATTGGGCATAATTACCAGAGGTGACACCCATTGGCTGTCTGAGATGGGGTAAATAAATCCAACTTCTAGCAACTTTTGAATTTCTGCTTTGACTATTTCCTTTAATGCTGGGTTTCTTCTTCTTTGTGGTTGTCTGACGGATTTGATAGATTTTGTGTAAATGTGATGAGTGCATATGCTGGGGTGAATTATTTTCATGTGAGTATAATCCCAAGAAAAATCCTTGGTATGTCTTTCCAACACTTCAAAGAGTTGATCTTCCTCTTCATTTGTTAACCAACTATTGATGTTAAATTTTTTTCCAGGTAATACCATGATTGGTTTTATACCTGGGTAGTTGGATTCTATTTGCTCAAACTCACTAATTAATGAGTTTAAAGGACATGGATGAGGAAGTAACTTATGCAACATAGTTACATTATCAACAAACTCTTTTCCAAGAGGAATCAGTCTTGTTAAGGAATAATGAAATGCATCTAAGAAATGAGTTTGCTACTGTTCTGCCAATTTCCACACACTTTCATGAATGAGTCTATGATCATATGATGAAGTACTAGCAGAAGTAGAAGTGGAGGTTTCAAAATTTTCTATCTGACCCAAGAATCCTAAACTAAGGTAGTCCATAGCTTTCAGACTGGCAGAGTTCATAGTTTCTAAACTGGGATAGTCCGTAGTTTTTAGACTGGAAGAGTCTGTAGATTCTAGATATATGTCTCCATTCAATTATTCAAAGTGTTTTTTAACTATGATCATGGCTAAAGAGGAAATATTGTTTAATGTATTATTTGATTCATCTACCCAAAGTTCTTGTATGCAATTTGTTGATGGTTTTACAAGAGGATACAAGGAAATGCATTTGGATTTTAACCCATTAGAAATGGTCACATCTCCTGACCTGCAATCAATAAATGATACTACAATGGCCAACCATGGTCTACCTAGGATTATAGGATATCTGAGATTCTTTGTTTTGGGTTGAAAGACCATGAAATCTATTAGATATTCCCAAGATTCTATTAACACTTCAACATTTTCTATCATTCTCTCTAGTTTTGTTATCGACTGGTTTGCCATTTAAAGAATGGTAGTTGTAGGTTGCATTTTCATAAGAGATAATTCATGGAGAGTATCAGTTGTCATAACATTGATTACTACTCCCAAATATACCAAGACGTTAGGAATTTCTTTTCCTCTAATTATGACTGTGATCACTGGGCTTCTTGGATCTGCATATTTTGGAACTAATAGTTTTCCTGCTAATAAATCAGCAACTTTTCCATCAACATGAATGGTTCCAAGATATTTTACCTTCCTCCTAAGTGTCTTAATATAGAGGTTTTTGATGATCTTATTTAATTCAGGGATATCCCTAATAGCTTGTAGAAGGGGTACCTCAATATTGATCTTTTGTAACTCATGGATCAAGTTTGAGTCTAGTTTGATATCAGTTCCTCTTAATCTTTTAGGAAAAGGAACTACTGGTGTAGTAGTGTTTCCTTTGTTTACTTCAGGGATCCTTTTGATTTTTACTTCTCTAGTGCTTAATTGAGATGATTCTATCTTTTCATTTTCATTATCTTAGAAATGAGTACTAGAGGTTTTTGTATAGTTTTTCCTGATCTCAAATGTATGTCTGAACACTCAATAGCTCCCACATTGATTGTTTCTTTTTGTTCATTGACATAAATAGGTGCTAGTTGTTTATTTTTTAGATTTACTATTGGTTGTGTAGGCATTAAGGGCTGATTAATTTGTCCTTGTTGCTAAATAACTGGGGGTGGCATAATGGTTTGCTATTGAAGTGGTCTTCTTGGTTGGGTGAATTATGATTGGGGGTTCCATTGTTGATTCCATTATTGATATGGCTGTGGCATCCAATGCTGCTATGGTACCCATTGTTGTTGTGGCTGTGGCACCATCCATGGATGTGTTGGCATCTAATCTTGTCTTACCCATGGATTTTAAATTGATGGAATTTGGGATTGATTCCAAAATGGTGAAGGGATTGGAACATTCCATGGTGCCATCCATGGATTAACTAGATTTCTTGCACTAAACTGTCCTTGAGCTTGGTTTTGTGGAGCAAAGTTTTGTCTCTAAATATAATTTACTTCTTTAGTGGACTCGACTTGTGTTTTCATTTGATTCTTTAAAATAGGTAGAAGGGTGAAATATTTGGTATCATGATCTGTTGCATCACAAATCCCAAATGATGAAATATTGGTCATATCTAGAGGGCAGTCTCTAAGGGCATGTTTCTATCTACACTCAGGATAGTAGATTGCTAATGGCTCTGTTGCATTTGCCTTAGCTTATAGGCCATCCAGAGTACTATTTAGTGTAACTAGAATATCTATTTTAAGATTAACAAATTCTTCCATTAATTTACCCACTTCATTAGATTTCCCCAACTTTCCTTTCCTAAGTCTAGGTTTTGTTTGAGAGTAATTGGTACAAAGCTCAAAAATTTGATCGAAAGCCAACTTATTTGTCTCCTCCGCCCATCAGATTTAAGGCATCTCTAGTGTCTTCATCCAATCCTTTCAAGAAAACCAATTTCTAAACGTCTTCAGTGAGTGGATAATTGCTTCTTTAATGAGTGAACATAAATCTATCCAAATAATTCTCTAAAGATTCATCCTCATTTTGTTTGATTTTGAAGAAATCCTCTTTTCTTTCTCACACTTGGCAGTAATCTTGGTATTTTTTCAACAATTTTGTTTCCATGTCATCCCATGTTCTAATAGAGTTTCCAGGTAAACCCATGAACCATCTCATAGCTACATCTTTAAGTGTAGAAGGAAATAGTTTTAATTTTTGGCTATCAGTTGTGTATCATAGGTTTGACATAGCACCTTAAATTCAAATAGGAATTGATCAAGATATTTTGTAGATCATCCCCAAAAATTTGGTAGATTAGCTGGTGAAATATTTTTCATGGGGGTTTGATCATTAGGATCTGCAATAGTAAGAAAGGAGAAAGTCCTTCCTAGTTGTGTGAATTGTTGATTTTGTTGGAGAGCCATTTCTTCTTTTGATGATATTTCAAAACTGGGATGATCTTCCCACTGAATGTTTGTGGTCTCAGTTATAGGTTGTTCCATGTTTTGAGAATTTTCTTCAGCTATGGATCTTTGAAATGCTTCTTCTAAGTCTTTGGCAATTTCTAAATAATGTCTTTCTATAAGAGATTGATCTTGAGGAATTTATCCTATGGGGCTTGTGTGTGGTAATGACCTGGTTCCTATCCCAATTTTAGAAGATTCTTGCAAATATGTTTCACTTGTATCTTTTGGGTCACTACTCAAAGATGTTGAAGGAGTGTCCATGTGTGTCCTTGGTGGAAACTTTGGAATATATCATCCTTTAGAATCTCTAGGATGGTACATCAATTTATTAATTATTTTTTTTTTATGAATTTTACAATTATTTTTGTTTTATACTCTAGATCAATAATTATTACCTTACTAACACCTTATGTTCCCCGACAATGGCCCCAAAAATGATGAGTGCCATCTAACTCTTCATTTAACCAATATTCAATTGGTGTCTTATCAACTAGGGCTGGTGTCCAAAGATATCTATAGTAAGGTATGGGATGGTAGATCTAGAAGTCTAATTATGGGGGTGTTTGTTGATCCTATTCTAATTTTGACTAAAGAAAGGAATAAATCCTAAATTACTTGCTTCTCACTTTTTCTAAAAGAAGAAAGAAAAAAAATCAATCCACTCCTTTTCTGGAAGTAAAAGATCACATTCCTATTTTATGTTTATAGGGAAAATAAATTCATACTCCTACTTACGGAAGGAAATTTGCTTCACACTTCTGCTATAAAAGAAAAGATACTTTGCATAGAAAAGAAATGAAATAAGAAAATGCTCTTTTTAAACTATGAATTTGTTTTGATAATTTTATAAATAAATGTAAATAATAATAAGATTATAACTAATAAAATAGAACATAAATACCGTACACAGTTCTTGGTTCCAAGGAGAGTGGGCCCTTACTCCTCTCAGACTCAGGAACAAAGCTTAATCAGTGCTAGAAACTTGAAGTATTAATCGATAGAAATGAAATAATTACAGTCTGATTGAAACCTGTATGCTTATCTAATTCTCAATCCTCTATTTTATTATTTCCTAAAAATCTATTCTTTTTTAAAAATATCTATCATTCTATCATAGTCTTACACTTGATACTAATATAATTAACTCAAAATAGGATGCAAAGAAATAAGATTCTTTGGTCGATCCATTCTTCCAAAGATAGGAGATTGGATTCCCAAGAGATCCAATTATTCTAATGAAGTAAATGTCCTATCTTATAATAGTCCTAAAATCTGATTATATACAAATTTATCAAAAGCAAGTCCTTCAAAACAACAGGTGGTTATTTTCCTTATTTGATTCCAGCTGGAATGGTTCTTCCCTATCCTATCTGGTCTCCAGCTTCCCTTTGTCCTTACAAAATTCTCAATACTGACCCTGTGGAGTTTATAGAAATAAGCCTATAGAGTCCATAGAAACAAGCCTACAGAGTCCATAGAAATAAGCCTGTAGAGTTCGTAGAAACAAGCATGCAGAGTCCGTAGAAACAAGCCTGTAGAGGCCATAGAAACAAGCCTGCGGAGTCCATAGTTCTACTGGATGGAGATCAAAATGGAATGTTCACTGTACATCACTTGTGTCTTCTTCTTGAGCATTCTTCACACAAAATATCACTAAAACATGCTATATATTAGACATTAATGACAAAGTAAAGATTCAGTCTTTGGTTTAATATAAACAAGACAAATATCTATTTTCCATGTAATAGCTATCTAAGAATCTAAGATTTGTATAAGATAATATCCTTTGAGAGATGATTTGAAGGAAATAACATGTCAATAATGAGCCATATTTTGAGCTCATCATGAAGCATAATTCACAATGGGGAGGAGCCATAATAACTTAAAGATGAATCCCAAAATGTGCATCTTTTCAAAACTGCTACAATTCCTAATAATATGGAAGATATTAAAAAATTATTAGAGTAATGAACCTTCCCTAAGCATTATACAAAGCGAGATAAAAAGTAAATAGTCACCTGAGCTATAAATTATAGCCTTGTTAATGGGTTTTATATAATTTCAACAAAGATGATGTATTTTACATAGTAGCTTTAGAGTACAAATGACACAACTTCTTCAGGAGGCTCATCAAGGAATTAAAAGAGGTCATTTCATAGGTGAAAATAATACAAGGAAAATATTACAGAGTGAGATTTTGTTGGCTACAATATTTTAGGATGCACATAGAGTAGTAAATCATTGTGATGTTTGCCAAATAATAGGCAAGCCAAACTAATGTGATGAAATGCCTTTAGTTCCCATTATCATAGAACCCTTTGAATAGTGGGGAATTGAATTTATTATACCCATATCTCCTCTGATCAAATGAAGTTATGCAGGTACATTATTTTTACAACATATTATTTCCCTAAATGTGTGGAAGCTGCTGCCACTCCAAACTCTAGTACAAAAGATGTTGCAAAATTTTTATATAAAAAGATCATTATAAGAATAGGATGTCCTATTAAGCTGATCAGTGATAGAGGCATGCATTTCCTAAATAATACTATGAAGATTCTCACTGAGGAGTTTATGATATCATACCACAACAACACAACTTATCATCCATAGGGAAATGAATAGGGTGAAGTGTATAATAAAGTATTGGGGAAAATGCTATCAAAGATTTGAAATCTGTAAAGGGATGATTCAAAAGATCACATTCCTATGATTTTTTGAGCTTATATAACACATTACAAAATATCTATAGGGTTCACTCCTTTTTAATTGGCATATGGCCTTGAGGAAATAATGCCTATGGAGTATATTATTCATAGTCTATGCATTGTGGTGGTTATGAGAAAAGGGGATCAATATTCACTGAAGGCATGGTTGATGGACTTAAACAAGATGGAAGAAAATAGATAAATGGAACAATGGATACAATAGATTAACAAGTAGATTCATAAATCATGGCATGATTGCAACTTGTGACCTAAGGAACTTTACCCAGAACAAATGATATTGCTTTATGATAGCAGATTTAAAGCATTCCTAGGAAAGCTATGCATTAGATGGAAATGACCCTATATTATTCATAAAGTGTCACACCATGGTAATATAGTGTTAAAATATTTGTAGGGAACCATACTTTTAGGATGTATAAATATTTTTAGGCTTAATCCTTACCACCTTTAATCTCTATCATTTAGCTAAAATTTGAGTGGGTGCTGAGTAACACCATGTAGTTAGGATTTTATTTAATGTTGTTTGTTTTTGTTTAATTTGTTAGGTTTCAATGTTTTTACAATGCATTCATTTTAGTGAAACACATCACAACAACCATGAAGTAATTATAAATTCAAGATACAATCAATTCTAGAGATAACTCACAAGAGACTGTTGGTTGTAACTACATTGAGGATACCAATTAAATCTAGGAAGGTGATGATAAGATAGGTACAAAATAAGGAAGGCCAATAGTCATTGTAGACCATTAATGGTGTGGAATTTCAAAAGATTACATCATTTTTGAGGTAGATTGAGAAGTAAATGGATAGGTGGAGTCATAAAACAAATTAGATAGATGAAAGGACATCCAATCACATCAAATAATAGCCAAAGAGGTAAATCAAAGATTATAGGCATAAAACATCAATATCAGGGAAACTTATAGCAAGTGATATTAATTAGAGAAGGAACATTCATGCACAAGTAATTAATGCATTAAAATTAGTCAACAAGACAAAATTAGGTTCCAACAACTATGCAAGAGAAGGGTATAGACAACACCAAAAAACTATAGACTCCAGTTAATAAGTGAATTCTATGATCTATTTTTAAAATAACTCCTTGTGAATGGATTTTGAACTAGAGCCCAATCAAGTGAATCAATCATTCATCTCAGATCACTGATATAGTTATGGAGAAATATTAGTTATTGATCCCACTCATAGATGCATAGAAAGAGGAGATAGGGATTGGGATAGGTCTTCACCAAACCAAGTACAATGACCCATATCCATTTGATTTCATTGACATAATAGAAGCTATTTTTTTTGAAACCAAAAGCAAAAATAAGGCACCTACATGACAAGCCTTACCACCACCACTAAAGAAAAGGATGTGGTAAATGAAGTCCTGGTTGGATAACCCTATGGTTTTAAAGATAGTTGGTGACTATGATCTACCAAAACTGGGAGTTGATGAACATGAAGTTCTCAAATCTATGTTGGAAGACATCAAGAAGTAGGTTTATGAAAAGAGGTGGAACAGGAATTCTTCTTTTAAAAAGTAGTGCACACTTATCAAGTGAGAAATTAGGTATGAAAGGAACTCTAGGTTAACATTACTCAACCACATCCATCTATTCTTGTGGATACTATAGGTTAGGAAGCATATCAATGTAAGATGGAAGTATAGATATTTATAACCAATCTAGTCATAGGATTATCAATTATGTAGATGGTGGATCTACTAGAATAGGGTAGTCTTACATGGCCTTATTTTGATGACCACATACACACCCCAACACCAAAACATCCTAAATTGTACAAGAAAGGATGGTGTCTTTTAGTGAATCTATAGGAGCAATTGGTGTGTAATAGTCCTAAGCAATACAACAACAAGCCAAACCTCACATTGCAAAGAAGAAATAAGAGACCCTCACTCCTCCAACAAGATACAAGAAAAATAAGCTCATGAACAAAGGTCAAATTATCAAATTAGGGTCATTTAAACATACTAAATCAGAAATTGAGCTTGTAGATGCGAAAATTATTGAGGAACCCTAGGACACAATTGTGTCAAAGCTAGAAAAAAATAGTAAACTATGTAGGAGATACCAGATCCTGAGGATATGAAAAAGGAAGAGGAGAGGAAGCCAAAAAAGGAAGAAGGAAAAAGAAAGAAACAATCAAACAAGTGGTTATGAAAGAAACACAATACACATAACAAGAAGCTATGTAGGAACAACAATAAAATAAACGAGTTGAAGAGAAAGAAAGAAAAAATAAAGTTGAGGAAGTATAGGCTATGTAGAAGAAGGTCAAAGCAGCAGAGATAAAGAGGAAAGAACATAATGAGAACCACTGATAATAACAAGAGGCACAAGCTACACAATAAAATCAAGTAGAGTAAGAAGAATAAGCCAAAGATACCAAGGAATAACATAGGCATGCATTAGAAGCATAAGCAGATCAAGACAAAGCTAAGGCTAAGGATGAAGCCAAAGCTAAGGCTAAAGTTGAAGTCAAAGCTAAGGTTGAGGCAAATGTTAAATCTAAATATCAAGCTAATGATAAGGCTAAGGTCGAGGAGCAAGCCAAAGTGCAAGCTGAAGCAAATGCTAAGGCTAGGATTAAAGCTAAAATTTAGGCCAAGAAGGATAAGGAGGCCAAATAGTATATAGAAGGAGAGAGCATAGCTAAGATGAAGGCTATAAAAGAAACATCATAGCCCAAACCACAAATCTCTATCCAATGGCTATGGGATATCACTACAACATTAACTTAATGAACCATCTTATTGATTCTATTGGCTCAACTTATACTAGCCCTTGCGACACTGGCAACTACCTCCATGGAACTTGCTACCAATGTGATGGAAACATCTTTGGATGTGACCCAGTTGATGTTATCAAAGTATATTGAAGGCATAATTATGTTTCAAGAGTCAATTGCACATAAGAATTCAAACTTGTAGCAGGAAATTATCTAGTTACATAAGGAAAAGGCCTTAATAGAAGATCAACTAGCAAAGGCATGATAGTTGATAAATAACACTTATCCCACCTTAGTTATGTAGGTGCTAGGTGATCAAATAATGTTTAAATATAAGCAATTCACTGCTTTATTGATGTAGCTTACAAAGGATTAGGTGGCCACACATAAAGTGATATCTTTATGTACATAAGGGCAGTCTACCAAGAATGAAATAGAAACTATCTATGAATTTCTATGAACTCATTGAAGAATATGAACATGTCTTAGAAACCACTATGCAATAGGCCAAGTAAATAGGCTAGGATATGTTGAATTGGAGATAACATCTCAATTAGTCCTTGGCTACTAAAAAACCTAAGTTTTCCACTACAGATAAAACTAAAGGAGTATTGAATGACTAAATGACTACTACAGAATCAATGAGTAATGCACTCAAACAAAATCTTGATTCTAAAGATGTTGTGATACAAAGCTATAATTTTGGCATAATGAAATAACATTCAATAACTTTACAACCATTCAAGCCAAAAGAACTATAGATAGATTGGATGAGTTCATATTGGATATCCAACTCAAGATATCTAATGCCAAAGCACTATTCACAATTACTAAAGATGAATATATGAAAAAAATGATGGTGATCTAGATACCTCTACACATTGTACTTAACATGGTGCCCAAAGTGTTCAAAGATTGGAAAATGCTTAACAAGGATCTATCTCAAGTCGATTTGGCTATTTACTAAATAATAGATGATCCTAAAATCATTCCTTACATCAGATTCACCAAATTATATAGAAGAAAAATCTAGATACAAAGGCATGGTTTAAATAACAACCTCCACCATTGGGTGCACCAAAAGCTAGTGGGTTAATAGATGAACAAACATAACTTCCATAGTATCCCACTCAAAGTATTCCATTACCATAGTAGTAGGTAATGTGTACCCCAATTTTGTGACTTCATGAATTTTAATTTTTTTGTAAGATAGCCTAGACATTAGGAGCGAGGCTAGACTAGTTGAAAACTCGTAAATAGTGGCCACCTAGTTAAGCTAGTCTATTAAAAACTAGCAAAGGGTGGTAGGCTAGTATGCTACTTATTTGAAAATCTAAAAAGGTAGCTAAGTATTGTGTAAAGGGTGAAAACCAATAAATGACACCTAGGGTGATAACTGTGACTTTTGTTTATGGCTCATATTTTTAGTTAAGTCTAGATCAGGTTATGACTTTGCTTAGGATGAGACAACCAATTAAGTTTAGTAAAGTATTGGATGTGGAATAGGGCATGGTAAAATTGTAAAGTATAATAAAAGGACACATGTGCATAGTATATAATTTTATGTTTTGTATAAAATTTTGTATGTATTTGGCCTTATAAGCCTAATCGGGTAATAAAAGAATATGAAGAGTCTTTCCTTTTGTATCTTGAAAGACTAGAATGTGAAGAGACAACAGATTGTAAAAGGCTATAAATAGAAAATTTTCTATAATAAAATATGGTTCTGATGTGTTGATAGATATTAATATAATCATTTTGATATGGTTTTAGTAATATTCTATTATGTATGGTAAGTGTGAAGTAAATAGTCTATTTTACCTTAATCTATTTATCACATGTTATGTCATTTCTGTTCTGCCTCTTGTTACAACTATGTTCTTCTTAACCTATATGTGAAAATTTGGATGTAAATGATTGATTATAAATTTGTAATGTCATTTATGGTTTTTGTTTATTCTCCATTTGTAAACTATCCCTATAATTAGCATGTTATGGAGTATCTTTAGGGACCTTTGCTAACATGTGCCTTTTATAGCATCAATTTTCACCCTTGGATAGGGTTCTTTAGGTTATCTCCAATTGAGATACACTATGGGAACAACCCTGAGCTGTGGGTCACCTATGGTGGGGTTGGAATTTTGGAGAAGGCCAACTTCCTCTTGATGGATCACCTATACTAATGTTTGCACTGAGAAAAGGGTTAAAAAGGGGAAAAGGGCTCCTAAGAAGGCTAAAAGCTGATGCAACAAATAAAAATGGGAAACTCCCATAACATTGAACCCACATTAAATATATAGAAGATAATGATAGCTCACACAACCTCATAATCTAGCTCAATGCATAAGTGTTTGATGGGCTAGGTTTAGGTAGAACACTAATCTAAACGTATAAACAACTTGAAAACACCCTAAAGGAGGCCAAAAAGGAGGATAATGGATAAGGAAGATTCTCCTTCACTATCCCATCATGCAAAACTCACTCAACATTGATCCATGACAAGATATAAGTAAAGAAAGTCTATTATTACATCAAGAGGTACTTCTTACAAATGCTTGATAAAGTTTAGCCTAATCAAGAGGAGAATATCTTATAATATCTCAGAGAGTCCCCTACTCTTCAAGATAAAAGAGTCCTTGTGAGAATCCAAAATTTGAGAGAGTGAGAGAGAGAGAGAGAGTGAAGAAGATGGAAGATATAGATAAAGGTCAAAGAGAGAGGGAGCATGCCATCCCAAATCATTAAATGAGCTACCACCTTTTGATCAAATCAACATCAGTTCTTTACTAATAGCTATCTTTCAGTTGTTCCAATAGCCTCTAAATCTTCTGGTTGGTCAAGCAACACACTAGAGGATAAGAGTTTGATGAAGGGGATGAGTCATGATCTTGTTATGAAGAAAAAACCTTAGGCATTGTAAAAGAATTGAATGCTCCAACTACTTCTCCAATCCCTAAAAATATTCCTTAAACTTATATGCCACCTTACTCTTAGCTTCATACTATAAGGACAAAGTCCTCATACATTAAATCGAGATAAATCCATGTCATGTCTTCTTTGCATGGTGGTAATTACCTACTTTATTGAGGATATGACTATGTCGATAGATGAGACATTTCTCCATAATCACATCTTTTCCCCTACTTTAAAATTTGAGCATATGTCTTTACTATAGATTGAAAACCAATCCAATTATTTGTTTTCCTATAGTCAATATGTCAATGAATAACTTATAGATAGCATAACTTCTTTCTTGAACCATATTAGGTCTAAACATACCTATTCTACCTCTGAAACTTGTGGAAGCCAAGGAATTATTGTACACAACATTGAAAACACAAGAAAATGGAGTCTACATGCTTTGGATCCTCCAACAGAGGTCTTGATTGAGCTTCAAAGGCATCATTTGAAATATTTTCCCTAGTTTGACCTTATGTTACATTTGCTCTCCATTGAAGTCCCTTAGCTTTCAAATTTTAATTTTAGCCACTGATCTTAATTTGGGCTCCTCAATTATGACATTTTTTAGCTCCTCATTATTTTGTGGGATCCTACTATCAACTCCATAATTTAATGTGCTTATGACATGTTGCATTTTTGCATTCATCCTCAGGAGCATTAACTCTTAACTTCACATGCACCATTGATCTAAATTTGCATGGATTACAAGCTCATTGTTGATTTAACTAGTAGTTACCATAGTAACGACACTTGGTAACTGCATATTTATCTTTGAGATTCATTGAACTTTTGACTTTGAGCTCATTATTGATCTGCTTTGGTATGATTGATCATGCACAATCGATTAGCTTAGACCCATTATCTTCATCTATCAGTGTGCATTGTTAGATATCTATTTAGGTACTTAAGATCTTAACACTTTATATCCCCATGCTTATTCTCAAGAATATTTAAATTCAAATTTTTATTTTATGAGGCCCAAATTTGTTGTATGCATACATGTCCCACTTTGCAAGTTCAACTTTGGAAGATTATATCTTGAGATAGAGAACTCATCGAGATATAAAATTTTTAGGGGCCATTATTATCATGAAAAACATCATGTATATGTGGTATTTTGGCCTTAACCAATTTCCTAAGTGTATTTATCAAATGTGCAACTAGACTAGCTTATTTATCCCTATGTGACATGCTTGTGATGGTCTAGTTCTTCTAGACATGTGCAAAAATTGTGGTCTCTTTAGAAGGATCTAATGAACTTCTAAGACTTTCTACAATATAATTCATGCCCCTAAATGCTTGGAATACCATGAGAACTTGCTAGTCTTTTTCACTTTACAGTCCTAGACATGTTTCCAAGCCTACTTCCCAAGGATCAACAAATTAAACTTTAAGCTTGATTAAAGTGTTTCAAAGTGTTTGTAAGAAATACGAGATCTTCTTCTCCTAATTTTGGTCCAATCATTCCATCCAAAACTCTACTCATCTATCCAAACCATTTCTAGGTAAAAGATTCTTATGTGGGCCAAATTTGGCCAACATTTCTAGTGATAACTTGGGGTTGCATGCTTGATATGCAAGAGACTAGTATTCTTAAAATGATCCATTGGGCATGGAGTCTTTTGATTTATTCCTAACTAAATTTTTTGTGATATTGATATAAGGCTAACCCTTTTTGAAAATTCCTCATAGAGCAAAAGGGGACAAAAGAGCAAAATAAACAATTGTGCCACAAGCACTTATTGAAAGGGAAACACACAAATGAAAAGAAATGTGCACAAAACACTTAGAGGAAAACATATAAATCTACTCTAATATGTTATAATATCATACAAAATCTACAAACTCTTATAATAACAAGGCTTTAAATGAATGCCATTGATTGGGATGGGTAATACCTCTCCATCTAGTTGGGCAAATTGAAAAGCATTATGCTATTTGAATCTATGGATTAAATAAGGACCATTCCATAAGCTATAAAACTTAGTATGGTTTCCTGGCTTGGACTTATTAGAGTCCCATTTGAGGACTAGGTCCTCTTCCTTGAAGTCCCTTGTTGTATCTCTCTTGTCAAATGCTTTATTGACTTGAGCTTGATGTGACTCTAATGTCTTCATTAAAAGGTCCCTAGTTTCTTCAAGCTAAATGAGATTTGTCATCCTCATGTTCATAGGCTCACTCTCCATCAACTCAAGTTGATGGGCTAACTCTAAGGTAGGTAGTTTAAAAAAAATGGGAAATTTGGCTTCCTTTCCATATATAAGGACATATGGAGAATCACCAATGGTGGTTTTGGGAGTCACTCTGTCAGCCCATAGGGCTATCCTTAGTTTTTTATGCCACACTCTTGCATTCTCTTCCATGGTCCTCTTAATAATCCTTATCAAGTTATTGTTTGTGAACTCTAGCAATCCATTGCCTTGGGGGTAATATTTGGAGGATGTACTAAGGTATATGCCTAACTTAAGTGCCCATTCACTTATCTTCATACCAATAAATTCTAAGGCATTATTTTAAATTATAGTAGCTAGGACACTAAACCTGGTTACTATGCTATCATAGAAAATCCAATACTATTGTTTTATTAACTTCTTTCAAGGAAATTATTTCCACCCACTTGGTGAAGTAGTTAGTTGCAGTGATCACCCATTTATGCCCTATACTTGAAGGTGGATTTATCATCCCTATGAAGTCCAACCCCCATTACATGAAGGGTTTCTCCACTTGGATTGGGTTGAGGGGAAGAGCTACTAATATTTGATTGCCTACAAATAGAGCACACTTCTAACATTTCCTGACCTATGCATAGGCATCCTTGAAAAGGCTAGGTTACTAATAACCAATCCTCATTATTTTTGTTGTTTTTGTTCTTAGAGCAAAAGACCTCTTGTAGGTCTATCATGAAACTGATCCAAGAGCTTTATCACTTGATTGTCATCAATGAACCTAAAAATTACCCCATTAAGGTATTTTCTAAATAAAACCCCATTAATGAATGCATAAGGTATGGACTGAAATCTGAAATACCTTCTTTTTGCTCTATCCAAACCTTGAGGGTATTCTCCTATCATCAAAAAATGTGTCATACCTTAGAGCCAAATTTTATAAAGTGGAGATGCATCTACCTATGAGTCATCCTGTGTTACCAAAATAATTTCTTTGTCTTCTTAAAGATCATGTACCATATGCTCACATAATCCTTTGCCTCTTACCAACTTGGTGACTTTGATCTCCACATTATACTCTATGACCATGGTAATCTATCCTATTCTTTTGTCATTCAAGTCTTTGTTAAGGAGGATGTCCCTAACTCTAGGATGCGACACCATAAGATAAACCTTACTATTGGAAAGCATTGGCTTAAAATTTTTGAGGATTTTCAAAACTGTAAGAACCTATTTTTATATAAAAGTTTACATCACCTCATACCCCTCCAACCCTTGACTTAAAAAGGCAATTGGCTTCTCAAGTCCACCATTCTTCTGCATCAACATAGATGATATGTTATCAACATTGGCAAAGGTGTAAAATATGAAATCCTTTGAGAAATTAGGATTCTTGAGTGAGCGTGCTTGGGCAATGGCTTGCTTGATGGCCTTAAATTCTGCTTTACCCTCATTTGACCAAGCAAACATTTGGATCTTCTTTATCATAGTAGTGATGGGTTTGACTAGGTTTGCAAAACTAGGTATAAACCTTCTCACTAAGTTTATTTTCCCAAGGAAGCTCTAGATTCCTTTCCTGTGCTTGGGTAAAGATAGTGCTAAGATGACTCTTATTCTATCAAGGTTAATAGATAATCCTTACCTTGAAATAATGTGACCCAAAAGTTTGCCTTTATGAACAACAAACACACATTTCTTAGTATTTAAAGAGATTCCATACTTTTTACATCTTTAGAAGATCAACCTTAGATGATCTAAGTGTTCACTAACTTTATTGGAGAAAAGTATGATATCATCCAAGTAGACCAGTACCATTTGATTTAGCAACCCTTGGAAAGCCATGTCTATGGCTCTTTAGAAAATTGCTACTACATTTGACAACCCAAAATACATTTTTTGGTAATCATATGTACCCCACTTGGTGGTGAAGGTAGTTTTATACTGATCTTCTTCTCTTACCATCAACTGATTATATCCTGAATACCCATCCAAAAGAGAGAAGTGTTCTAGACTACTAACTATCTAAAGTAGTTGTTCTATGGATGGAAATGGGTAGTGATCCTTTAAATAAACCCTATTCAAATCCCTAAAGTCAAGACACAATTTGATTTCCCCACTCTTCTTCTTGACATGCATGAAATTGGATACCCATGAGGAAAGCTTAATGGGAACGATGATCTTAGATTCAATTAATTTGGTTAATTCTTTCCTTATAAGCTCTTCTATTTTAAGGTTTATAGGCCTCTGCTTCTACCTGATAGGCTTGGCATTAGCCTCTAGTTCTATAGTATGTTAGATAACTTGGGATTAAAACATTTCAGGTCATTATATTCCCAAGCAAAAGTGTCTACATATTATTTACAAAGTTCTATGAAAGCATGCCTATCATCTTTAGTTCTTACCTTTCCAAGCTTGAGGAACTTGTCTTTGAAGATAGGGACTCTTTCATAGTTCTCTTCACTTGTTGACATCACTACCTTATCTTTTCTCATATGATCTCTTTCATGGAAGAGACCTTCAAGGGTGACCAACCCTTTAGGAAGTTTGTTTAATTTCAACTGAACAATTTTCTCCTTATACTAATGTTGAAACTTTTCTTAGTTTATGGAGGAGAACTCTACTTCTTGCTAGAAGAAATAAACAATTTTCTTGTCATTCTCAAATATCTATCAATGAGTTTCATTGTCTGGCATTGATGGTCTTCCTAGCACTTTGACATGTGGTTATACTTTGGTATTTTTTAACTCACTAGGGATATAAAATTGATCTCCCACAACTACCAACCTATCAACATGTCCATTTTGGCTCCTTGGTACTACTTGGATGTTGAAGGCCTCAAAATTTTCAATTAGGTCCCACACTCTATGTTTATAAAAATTCATCAAAGGATTCTTTGTGATATTTTGGCCTCTAACTTGATACACTATCAACTCACTATCCCCATAAAAATTTAATTGTTTGATTCCTCTATTATTATCCCATTGGAGGCCATGGATAAATCCCTCATACTCTATTTCATTGCAAGAGAAACTAAATTAAAACCTGTAAGAAGAGAAATATTTGTCATTGGAGGGGGATACTAGCATTGCACCTACACCCACTCTATGTTTACTCTTTGAACCATCAAAGAATAATTTCCATAAGCCATTAGGATCTTATTGAGGTCCAATGAGTGATGAAATGGACTGATTCTCTTCATGTAAGCAATAAACACCTATGTTCCTCTCTTCAACTCCTTCCAAGGGATCAACCAAATGATTGTCATTCCATAGTTCATCCAAGTACATGTTTGGTATCTCCTTAGGGTGAGTGTTTAATTCTTGACCAACTATAAAATAATATTCATCAATAATGGTGCAATTGATGTTTATGTTATTTGGCCCATAAGGCTCTATGTGGAATTTTGTAGTAGGCTCAACTTTAATTGATAATTTGGTCCCATATTTTGTTTTGAATGTCATGTATGACCAATCTACTATAAGATAACCTCTAATATTTGTAATGAATTATATGGATAGGCATAGTAAAAAATGAGGAGGCACATCAAGGATCAATATATATTGAGCCATCGAGACACTAAGACAAACATGTAGGGTCAAGTTGAGATCTCTGATTATACTAGACATTTTGGTGGAAGAACCATCAAGTTTTAAAACTCCTTTAAATTGAGGCTCATATTTTAGACCAAGCTGATCATATATGGAATTTGGCATTACTGAGGTGCTCACCCCATTATCTACCAAGTAATTATGCACTAAAGAGTCACCAATGATTGTTGAAATGTAGAAGGGAGGAGGTTGGACCACCTTACATGGTTGCCCTTCACTAGGTCCTTTGGTTGCATTGGTGAGAACCACATTTTCTTTACTTGATTCTTTATCAGGAACCTTAATCTTTACTAATCCTTCTTAAAGGATATATATCTATTTAATCATTGAGATCATGTCCCACATTGGAATGCTCACATTGGACTTTTTCATTTATTCCATAATGTTGATGGCTACACCACCAACCTTTGGTTGTGCTTTAAGAGCCATAAATGTACTTTGAATTTGTGAGTTTTGAGGGACAAAGACAATTCCCTAATTTTGATTCTCTGGAGCTATTCGAACATTTGGAATAGTAGTAGGTCCATTTGGCTTTGATAAAGGAATAATGGTAGGAGGCTCCTTGACTACTTCCTAGTTACCATCCACGTTACTTCTTTTTAACCTTGTATTTACTACCATTGGAATGTATGCTTGGCTAGAACTAGCCTGATGATTGAGTGCATAACACTCTTCTTTCTCATAATTAACCATTTTAGCACCTAAATGTCTTGGTTATTAATTAGGGCTTTAAAATTGTTGAGGCTCTTCTAGTTTTGTCATCATGGATACCTTTGTGTTTTGAGCCATAAGAGCTTGATTGTATCTATAATTGTTATCCTGATGCTATTGATCATTGAAAGCTTGAGTGAAATTAGTGGTTGGAATAATGTATTGCCTAAAATATTGATTCTAAGGCATGGTACCCTCAACTTATTAAGTAACATTATTTTGGATGGGGACTAAAGTTTTGAAAGTGCTTGCAACATTGGGATTAAAGTTGTTTTGCCTAACATAATTAGGCTGCCCTTGTCCTTGGTTTTGACCTTAGCCTTGGATTTGGAAGCTTCATTTATAGGGTGGTATATTTGATTGATAAGCTTGATACTGAGGTTGATGTGAGACTTGATAAGGCCTATTGAAATCTTACTACCTATTAACATTCACTAGTTCATTTCCCAAGGATTAGAATATGCTCTTAAGCTCTTGAAAGTTTTTTTGTTCTTGAGAATCATAAAATTATCCTGTAGAAGCCTTCTCTTTCTTGGGTGAGGGTATAACAACAATTTTAGGCATAAAGGAATGACAACAAAAGGAGGGATAAAAATAGGGGTGATATGATCTCAGGGAACAAAGGCATTAGTGGTCTAGGTGTAAGTTTGCCAGCCTGCATCAGATAATTTTATTCTCTGATTGCCACCTCATATGCATTTGGAAATGTGTTTCCTCCCATAGAATGGATCATTAATATAATGACACTATTTAGGGATTTTAAATAGTAAAGAAAGGCAAAGTTAGGGGTAGGCCTAACAGAGTTTGGGATTATGTCCCAATTCTTTTGGAACCTTGTATTGAAATCTTGCATAACTTTATGAGGGGCTCTTTTAATTATGGTTAATTTGTCTGTAAGTGATAAATAGTCACTTTTATATTCAAATCTCTTACACAATGCATCTCCTAATTAATCCCATGTGGCAATGGAATTAACAATGAGTCTTATATACAAATCTAAGGCTTTAGCTTTAAAAGAGATGGCTAATAACCTAATTTCCACATTTTCTTCATTGATATCATGAATGTTGCAGAAGTTGGCTATATCCATGAGGTGTTTAGAAGGAGTTGTAGCTTGGTCTCTAGTAAAATAATGAACACTTTTAGGAGTTACTACTAGAATAAGATCATATCGAGGGAGGTCTAGAGGACTTTGGCCATTAAAAGCCACAAAAGTAAAAGCACCAGTGGCTTCCATGGTGATGAAAGGGTTTAACAAGATATTCTTATAGGGGTAGGCCTTAAAATTAACTTAGGAACAAAGTTGCCTTTATATGGATGTTTAGTAGCAAATCTTAATCTTTTTGTTGAGTTCAAAGGAAATTCAATAAATTAAAAGGAATACATTTTTAAGCTAATCTTATAGTCACCTTTGGCATGAGATGTAGTCACTAATCTGCTAGTAGATTGTTGGATCTTCTTTTAGAGTCACCAGATGTTGTTGCTTGGAAGTTAAAATTATTGTAAATTGATCAAACCAACATCAAAATTTGACCAATCTCTTATTTGAATTGTGTCCTATTGAGCATGCTATAAACTATTGTAGCATCAATATTCACCCTTGGGAGAGGGTTTTTCAGGCTCTCTCCAATTAAGCTACACTATGGGAATAACATCAGGATGTGGGTCACTTATGCTGGGGTTGGACCTCTAGATAAGGTTGACTTCCTCTTGATGAATCACCTATACTAATGTTTGCACTAATAAAAGGGATTAGAAAGGGAAAAATGACTTCTAAGAAGGATAAAAGGTGATGTAACAAATAAAATGAGAAACTCCCATAAGCTTGAATCCACACTAGATCTATAGAAGAAAATGCTAGCTACCTCACAATCTAGCTTAGTGCATAAGTGTTTCATGGACTAGTTTCAGGCTTAACACTAATCTAAACCTGCAAACAACTTGAAAAAACCCTAAAAGAGGTAAGAAAGGAGGAAAATGGATGAGGAAGATTTTCCTTCACTATGCCATCATGCACAACTCACTCAACACTGATCCAAGGCAAGAAATAGGTAAATAAAATCTTTTATTACATCAAGAGGTAGTTTTTACAAATGCTTAATAGGGTTTAGCCTAATCAAGAGGAGAATATCTTGAAATATCTCAAAGAGTCTCTTGCTCTTCAAGATCAAAGAGTCCTTATGAGAATCCAAAATCCAAGAGAGTGAGAGAGAGAGCAAAGAATATGGAAGATATAGAGAAAGGGCAAAGAAAGAAGGAACACACCATCCCAGATCATTAAATGAGATCGCACCTTTTGATCAAACTAGTACCAATTCTCTATTGAAAAATATCTTTCAATTATTCCAATAGCCTTCAAATATTCTCATTGATTGAGAAACACACTAGAGGATAAGAGTTTGCTAAAGGTGATAAGTCATGATCTTATTATGATGAAAAACCCTTAGGCACTGTAAAAGAATTGAATACTCCAATTAATTCTATAATTCCCAAAACTACTCATGGAACTTCTATGCCACCTTCCACTTGGCTTCATAATGTAAGGACAAATTCCTCATACCTTGAATCCAAATAGAGCCATGCCATGTCTCCTTTGAGTAGTAGTAAGTACCTGATTTGTTGAGGATATGATTATGTTGATAGATGAGACATTTCTCCATAATCACATATCTACCCATACTTTATAATCTAAGCATAGGTCTTTATTATAGATTGAAAACCAATCTAATTATTGGTTTTCCTATAGTCAATATGTCAATGGATAGCTTATAGATTGCATATCTTCTTTCCTAAACCATATTAGGTCTAAATAGACCTATTATGCCTCTAAAACTTGTGGAAGCCAAGGACTTATTATACGTGACATTGAAAACATAATAAAAATGAGTTTACATGCTCTGGATCCTCTAATAGAGGTCTCGACTGAGCTTCAATGGAATCTTTTGAAATATTTGACATGGTTTAACCTTAGGTCACATTTACTCTCCATTAAAGTCCTTTAGATTTCAAATTTTATTTTTAGCCATTGATCTTAATCTGGGCTCCCCAGCTGTGACATTTGTCAAACCCTCATTATTTTGTGGGATCTTGCTGTTAGCTCCATGATTTAACATGCTTGTGTCATGTGGTGTTTTTGAATTCATCCTTAGAAGCATTAACTCTTGAATTTATGTGTACCATCGATATGATTTTACATGGATTACATGTGCATCATTAATTTACCTAGTAATTATCATGATCGTGATACTTATAAACTATGTATTTGTTTTTGATATTCACTGACCTTTTGAATTTGAGCTCATCATTGATCTGCTTTGGTATGATTGCACACCATCAATCAACTTGGACCCACTAACATCATCAATCACCACACGCTATTAGATCTCTATTAAAGTACCTAATATCTTGACACTTGTCAACCTTATGCTTATCCTCGGGCACTTTTGAATTTAAATGACTATTTTACAAGGCCCAAATTTGATGTCTATGTGCATGTCCCACTCTGCACATTCAACTTTAGAAGCTTATATCTTGAGATAAAGAACTCATCAAGATACAAAATTTTTAGGGGACCTTATTAGCATGAAAAACATCATGTTTATGTGGTCTTTTGGACTTGATTGATTTACTAAGTTTATTTATCAAATGTGCAACTAGATTAGCTTATTTATCCCTACGCGATGTGCTTGTGATGATCTAGTTCTTCTACACTTGTGCAAGAACTATTGTCTCTTTATAAGGATCTAATGAAATTCTAAGACTTTGCAACTTGATTCATGCCCCTAAATGCTTGGAACACATGAGAACCTCTTGGTCTTTTTCACTTTACAATCCTAGCCCTGTTTCCAAGCCTACTTCTCAAGGATCAACAAATTACACTTTAAGTTTGCTTAAAGTGTTTAAAAATATTTGTAAGCAATATGAGATTTTTTTTCCTACTTTTGGTCAAATGATTCCATCCAGAACTCTGCTCATCTGTCGAAACCATTTCTAGGTAAAAGATTCTTATGTAGGCCAAATTTTGCCAAAAATGCCCATGTCCCTTATTTTGTGTCCCCTTGGCCTACTTTACATGCCTCATGTGTGTTGTATCTATGGTTTATTATATGTATCATGGACATGACACTTGTATCTTTCTTATTACACACTCTAGTTTTATATGCCATGAAACACCTCATGCATCTACCCTTCCTACTTGGGTGTCATGATGGAAATCATGCCCCATCCTCCTAGGTAGCCACTTAGTTATTGCTCAATTTTTTTTTCACATACATTGTTATATCTATCTTGTTAGCTTTGTGAATTTTAGACATAACATACATAAAACAATATAAATTTATAATCAGATTATCTCACATTTTGATGTTATATAAGCACATTATATTAGATTATTATGTAGATATTATATATGCTCTAACACACATTTTTTAGAGATTTTTATTTTAAAAATAGTTTTTGCATAGGTTCAAAAAATCCCCTCAAAAGAGGGGGCATTAATAGGGGTTTTTCACAGAGATCAGGGTATCATAATGCACTCACAGTATAATTTTCAACACACAAGCTTAGATTATAGAAATTAGACTCAGGTAAACACAATGGGAAATAATAACACAAAGATCACTTATAGTTACACATAAATCATAATAGTTGAACATTAATGCCCAAATTGGGACACTAGTACCACATTATGCTACTATCCAAGATATGGTGATACTATTTAATAGCCTCAATTTCAAAAAAATATAGATTGGCTAAAAAAGTATAGTAGGTACAATCTAGGTTTACACATGTTCAATTATAAATTTATTAGTTTTGGCTTAGTTTGGCTTAGATTTAGACCAATTTACTCAAATTGGAGGAATCATGCACAACATGACCATTCCAATTTATAGTTTAGATACTTAGATATAAATGATTACAACTCAGTTCAAAATCTATATGCGTAGATACCAGATTAGAGGGCATGTATGTGGCACATTATTTTTGTATGCTCACTTACACACTAGTTGATTAGTTGAAATGAAAAAATCCATGCCATTCTCTACATTGTATACATTAGACACCATGTTACAGGTTGTATACCATATTCATGCTTTAATCCATCTATAATGTTTGGCATTATCAAGTGGCCTAAAGCCACCTAATATACCTGAGTGGCTATAAAGATGACATCTCTAGTTAGAAATTTTCAATTAAATTTTTTTAGTTAGACATTTCTAGTTATATCGCATAGTTTTAGTCTTAGATGCATCTAATACACATGAGTAGACAATGGTGGAGTAATAGTATAATTGATTTCTTAATCTACCTATATGAGAGGGTTGGACACATCATCAATCCAATTTGATCTATTCATAGGTCATGATCCACCAAGCAGGGGTGGACAATGATGGAGTCAAAACTGGATTGAGTTCTTGAGCCACCCACACATGGGGATTGAGCAAGCCATCAACTCAATCCAAGTTATTCACCAATTTATCACTATATACATGCACACACATATGTTATCACCAAGTTTATGCACTAGTTCATGTACCTAGTTAGGTATATTCATTCCTTTCCTCTTTCTTATCTCTTTACTTAGTTTTATTTCTTTACTTAGTTTTGTCTTTATTTTTTATATCTCTTGAGTAAGGACTAATTTATGCATGTTTCACTTGTAAGACATGTAATAGAGCATGCTTCACATACTCATATGTAGAATCATGGGCTTCACCTCTTAGGTAAGTCTAATATGCTTATTTTTACTTTATCCTAGCCATTTCACTTTGTTGTATTTTTAGAATAAAGGAGGGAAAATATAATCATATATAAATGACACTTGAGTCCTAAGAGTGATATTTGAGACCACATATACCTAGATTACCCCTAAACCTATCTTAGGGCCTATTTTCACACTTATCTAGCTTTCATGTGGGCCATAGACATCCCTAGACATACCTAAATTAGTCATAGACCCACATTATGACATCCTATCCCTTCATGCCTTAGGTTCTACCACCTGGACACTAGCACCATAATAGGGATAGTAGCACCACATGGTGCTAGTGCTCTAATTTTAGTGCTATTATCCTTATAGACACCAAAATCCTTCACATTTGGATACCAATTGTCAAACCCCAAAACAAATCCTTAGATATTTTAAACAAACCAAAACCTATTTTGGGTTAACTAATTAACTAGTTAGACTTAAAATCACCCTTTTTGGCTAATTTTGACCGATGGCCTTGACCGTCAATGATTAGGATAACCATTGACCATCACCTAACCATCAACGATTAGGATAACCATTGATGGTTAAGCCCCATCATCTGGGCTTTTACATGCAATTATCAACAAATAACTACTTAACTTTTATAAATATAATTTATGGAAATCCTCTTGTAAAACCTTACATGAGTAATTTATAATTAAAAGCACCTCTTAAACTTCCACTTGAGTCTCTGCCCCTTTCATATAATAAGAGGAGAGAAACAAGAGATCTCCATTTGTAACTATTATCAAGAGCATAGATACTTAGAGTTTTCTTATTATAGGTCATCCAATGTTATCACGTGTTATCAACAATACATTTGAGAGGGCCAATCTACCATTGCCTCTTAGATTAGGTTCCCAGGCACTATCATTCTACCATAATCAAACTAGATTCCACCTATGAATCAACAACATCTACCAATCAATCAATCCAATTTTAGTGAGTCAAATATTTGATTATTATCATTTATCTATTTTTATCCCTTTTGAAATTAATGGACCCTACACCAAAATCTCAAATTCATTTTCTGAATCCTATCATCAGCTGTTTATAAGTCCAGAATTGGACAATCAACCATCGATGGTCATCCTAACCATCGATGGTTAGACCTAACTATCGATGGTCACTTGTGGTAGGTTAAAAACTAATAAGCTAAAATTCCCTTTATTTTCTAACCAGATCCTTTTTCTTGAGCTTCTACCTATTCTCTAAACTCTACTAGATTCCTTAAATCACACCTCCACCCACTAGCACTAATCATCTTCTCACTAATTAAATCATTTCTGGTCTATTTACTTTATCAAGCATATCCTTGTTATTCAGTCTCAAATAGATTTTGATTAATTATGTAAATACCTTCTATTTAGTTTTATAAGATTAATATTTTAAAGATGTTGGATTGACAATCCCTAAGTAAGCCCACACTTCTGGGATCTAGCCAGCGCTAGGTAATCCATCTAACAACTTGCCTAATGAACAAATTTGCTTTAGTACTATCTTATCTACAAGTTTTCCTCCCTAGCCAAAGAAGAGTTCTTCACAATCTTCTGATTCAACATGTGCACCATTTATCAAGTATTTATACCATAACCTATATTTCTACTTTTACTATCTTCTTTTGAATAATATCAAATTTTAAGTGAAACATTTTGGGATGCCCGATAGGACCCTGGTCTTTACTTGGGTTTTCTCTTTTTATCTACATCTATATCCATCTATCTCTATCTATGTGCTCATAATTGAAATCTAAAAATTTCATTTGGGTTTAAAACTTAATGCATACATTGATTTCCTATTTCTTATAAGCTCACCTAGTTTAATTAAACAACATCAAGATTAAGCGTAGTCCACTTATGTTACATAACCAAATAACAAAATCAAGAAAACATCATAACATACTTGATATAAGGCTAGACTAGGATTTCACCACTCAACGGATCACCTTACCCTACTCAGTGATCCTACTTAGATTTCTTCACGAAGGGGAGGACCAACTCAACTCTCTAGTTGAGTATAAAATCTAGATATCAATATATATTGGCTAAACACTCGACACCCTTATCATTATGGGACAATGAAGTGAGGGGGCAGACCCCAATACTAAGCCACATACTGATTCCACTATAGAATATTTTTGTGTACCAAAATTAAGTCAAAACCATCTTTAGACTGCTTATCTAGTACCTGATCTACAAACCAATCTACTATACATTCTTCACATTAAGGTATAATCCAAACAATGAGATAATAAATCAACCATAAGATTTTAATTACCTTAGTTTGTGTTGACTTTTCATTAAGTTTTTATTTTGTTTTCTCTGTGTTGAATTTTGAAATCATCTATTTGTACTTCTCTTATATCCTTATATGGTACTTACCTAAAACAATGAAGAGAATTGGCAAGCCAAGACCCATCTATAGATTACCCAATTTTTTACACCTCCTCTTCCATGGATGACTATTGTTTAGACACAGAGAATTCATCTCATCATTTTGAACCCTCCCATACCCTTAAGATTATTCCTTAGGGGCATTCTGACTTTGGCTCCCTTTTGGATAACAACCCAATCACCTTACAACACTATCTTAATAATTTGCATCACATAAGCCCTATCGCAACCCCACCTACAAAGCCTCTTTATGGAATGCCATCCTACTTGATGCCAGATCCTTTGGTAGCTGCTATTACTACCCAACCTTTAGCTACCTAAACATCTTCATTCACCAACCCCTTTGATACCATGGGGGAAAATTAAGCCATCCAACAAACTATTGCCCTTACGCCTTCTACCCCTACCATTGACTCCTCTACCTTAGGAATGCCCACCATTGGTAGGTCAAACCCTACTTTTACCAACAATGAGCTATTAATCACTACCCCTATTTAAAATATGGCAATGACCATACCTACCACTACACCTCCTACATGTACCAAAGTCACTACCTCGCCCTTAATTGTTAACACAACCATGACTCCTACCCAACCTATAGTAACCTCTCAATGATTACCAACCATATCCAAACCAAGTTATGTTCCTAACCTACAAGGGCATCTCCATGTTACCCAACCACCGACCATCCCTTACCCTTATATATCTTCCACCCAACCTATAATCACCTCTCAACAATTTCCAACCATACCCAATCCTAGATATGTTTCTAACCCATAAGGACATTCCCACATCACTCAACCACCACCTATTACCTATCCCCATATACCTTCAAGCCAATTGTCTATACCTACCTATCAATATGGGACAATGTCCTAACCATCAATGAATTACCAATATGTTGTCCCCTCTCAGCCATAATTTATGACCTATAATCCTCTAAGTCCATCACCACAAATGGATCTAATGAAAATGATCATGGACAAGATGACAAACCTAGAATTGTCCATTTCTGGACCCCATAATCTCTTTTCCTATGATCAAATTTGTAATTAACCAATTCATCCTTTGATCCCTATCAAGCCATATCTGACCCAATGGGAACTTCCTAAATTTACTAAATTCAATAGTAAAGAAGATCCCTAAAAACATTTAAGAGCATTCAAGCATTCTTATTACATGATCACTTACAATTATGCTCTTCTTTTATGCACATTTCCCATGTCACTTTTTAGCCTAGCCTTGGACTGGTATAGTGCCATTACCAAGCATTCTATCTTTTCTTTCAACCAATTGGCTCAGATGTTTTAAGACCATTTCTCTATCAACATATCTAATAAAGTCTCAATTATTGATCTTTATGCCATCTACCAATTTGACAATGAGACTTTAGCTAATTTTTTAGCTTGTTAGAGAAGTTTCATCAACTAATTATCATTCATTTTAACTCAATCAAAACTGATCAAACTCTTTGATCATGCTTGTGAAAAGCACATCTCTTCTACCCTGTGTGTCTAGAGTTTTAGAACTTTTGACGAAGCCTTTACCATGGCAAAAAAATTGGAAAATAGAGCCATCGATGAAGGTAAATTGAAGTTATGTAACAAAAATTCCACCTTCAACACTAATGAGACTTCTTCTTCCAACCCTGATAACCAAACCAGTATGGGAACCAAAGGCAAGGCAACTATGAATACAATTATCCTTAAAACAACCCCTCTACCAAATATCAGTCAACAAAACTCTTCTAATCTTCCAAACCAAAACATGAAAAACCTAAACTAAAATAACCCAAAGTAATTTACCCCACTAGGAGAATCTTATACCTCAATTTTGGACAAACTATTGAAGGCCAATCTCATACAGCTTCCACTAATTAAACCCTCATAGCAATTTTATTCTTCTCATCCTCCCCCAAACTGGTACAATGAGAATGATCTTTGTTCTTTCCACCATGTAGTTAAGCATGATGTTAGTAGGTGTAATAACTTTAAAGGAATTGTCCAATCCCTTATTGATAAGGGGGAACTTGTCTTTGACAATCCCAATGTACCTCAGAACTAGGATCTTGATATCTTCAAGAAACCATTTTCCAATCACCCTCCATCAAAATAAGAAAGCAACCAAATATAATGCTCCCATGACACTCATATAATTAATATGGTTCTTGATATTTCAATTATGGATGAACCAACTACCTCCCTAACAACTTCACCTACTCTTTTGAGTGAGGAACAACATCCACCTTCCTCAGAGTTGAAAATTGACATTGAAGAGCTACCATTTACCATAGCTTCATTCATGAAGGTCATGGCATCCTCAAGACCCCTATCAATAGATTTACTTGATGAGCCAATCATAGCCATACCACCTCCAACCAATCAACCAACCATTCCTCCTATGGAGGTGGTGCCTAGAGAAGAAGCATCAACCCATAACCTTCCTCCACCAACCATCTCCCCTTTACATGAAGAGAAAGATGAGGTTACCCATCTTTCTTCTCCCCCTCTTATCAATTTTTTTATAAACTAACTTCCCAAGGTATAAAACCAATATATAACTCTTTTATATTGATTAGTTAAAAAACTGGACTCTCTCTCAGCCTAACATGGATAGATCCACTCCTTGGAATCATCTAGGTCTCCCCCACTCAAGCAAATCTCCCAATATATGTGTACCCATTATATATCCATTACCTTCCTCTCTCAAAGAAGCCATGACATTTCATCCACCTCCACCCAAATCATCCCATGCCCTCCTCATGAAATCTACCTAGACCTTAGGAATCCTTCCAATGCCTAATATTAGATACCCACCTTTAAAACTAGATCTTTCTCCATCTACCTTGACCAAAAAATTACCAAATAAAGCAATCATGAGCACAAAAGTATCCAAGACCAGACCATGCAATAGGTTTAGACAACTCCCTTCCTAATTACCTTCTATTTTGGGACCCCATCCCTCCACCCTCCCAATTACCTATTATTCATCTAGAAAACCTACCCCTTTTTCTATAACAATATCCACCAATACCTCTGCCAAGCCCTATTTCCTAGATAACTTAGTTGTGTCTACCCTCCCATCTATACACAAAACTTCTTTTATTCCTTCTACTTCCTAACCATCTACCTCTAGTAGGGCATCTACCCACCAACCTCACCTAAGACAAACTACCAAAACTAACCCAAAACCTACTCTCCCCATAAAGAGGCCTACTTTTGTAAAACCTCCCCCTCTAAGTATGTCATCACCTTATGTTAAATCCTATTCAACCATTTTGCATAGGTTATTGCAAAAATCTACCTTAAGCCTTCCACACATCAGAACCTTTAACCCCTCTCACCCCAAACTAGCCTGGTTTAATGATGATCAAATTTGCTCCTACCATCAGACCCTAAGACATGACACAAAGAACTGCAAGGCTCTTTAATGTATTGTCGATCATCTTTATTAGAAAGATGATCTATTGTCAAATGAACTTTTGATTTCCATTTTGTCACTTTAGTAACCAATCATTGCCCAACTTTCACCCATCTCCTTACTCTTGTCTAAACGTGATGAACAACCAAACCAATCATCTACAATCCCCCCTTCCCACACTATTAATGTTATTACATGAGCATAAAAAAAGGATAGGGGTAAAGCTAAAGTGTCCACTCCTTAGACATACCCATCTTCCACCTCTCAACCTTGCCAAACCCATGTCTTTTTACCATCATCCCAACCTAAAATAACTATCTTGGGTACCATCAAATCAAACCCTTCTTAATCAATTAGGTGAGTGGTCCTTAAGTAGCTGCACTAAACCCTTGCTAAGATGTGTTTGTACAAACTCATTTCCACCTCACCTCATCATCACTAAGCACTAATTGAGGCCTTATAATCCATTGAGGTTCAGCTTGGTGATACCCAACCTATTAAGGCATTTGTTATCACTCTATATCTCTCCCCTCTTATCACCTTTAAAGACTCAGAGATACCTTCTACCCATCTTAAAGACCCTGATCTTCCCCTCTTTATCACTTACTACATTGACCAAACCCACATTAAATGAGTAATGATCGATGGTAGGGCCATTATCAATATCATCTTGTCCCATGCCTATAACCAATTGAAGCTACCTACCAACATCATGTCTGATACCTCTACTATGCTTCAGTCTTTCAATGACACCATGACCACTACCTTAGGAATTGTTGTCCTCCACATTCATTTAGGACCATGGATGCTCCCTAAACTTTTCTATGTGAACAAGGGGGAATTTTAGTATAATGTCCTACTTGCATGACCTTGGATCTAAGCCATGGCTTGTGTCCCCTCTACCCTAACTCATTATGTTAAATTTGAACATAAGGGTCAATTGATTACTATACAAGCTGACCCAAGCCATTTTATGACATGCA